>JARQOC010000234.1:0-105000 GCA_033576535.1 Allobates femoralis
CTCCCATGAGTGCAAAGTAACTCAAACAAAAGAAAAAAGAAGAACAGTAACACCCCAACACCGACCAGTAACACCCCAACACCGGTGTAACACCCAACCGTAAAACCCAACACTTGGGTGTTACTGTTCTTCTTCTTTCTTTTGTTTGAGTTACTTTACACTCATGGGAGTTTTCAGTCCTCCTATTTTTTTAGATACAGCCTTCATCTTTCGTGAATATTTATTGTAAATTATTATTGGTATTCTATGATATTAAACATTTGAATACATTTATATCTAGTCACATTAGTAATTTTCTTCTTTTTTTGTATAAGTCAAACACTGATAACTCAGGAACTCCGTCTAGATGTTACAATGTTCGTGTCCTATTTCTATTCCAGGGATTTTGCGTCCTAAACGTTCAGGTTTCCATTGTTAAATCTCTATTTCTGGAAGGTATTACTGTTACTTGTGTTTTTCACTGTACTAATAAGTAAGATTTATTGTTTTGATAATTAAATTGATTAAAAATGAGACCTAAACATGAGAGTCTATGTACAGGAATTTTTAACCCCTTGACGACCGATCATTGACTTTTGACGACGGCGTTAGCCGGGCCTTATTCCTCTGCCATAGTTTTCACGTCGGGCGGGGGAATGGCAGCCTCAGCTAGCCCCGTAAGCAATCGTGAGATCCCAGTTGTCCTACCATCAGCTGGGATCCCAACCTCCAAAAATTAAATACCGTATATACTCGTGTATAAGCCGACCCGTGTATAAGCCAACCCCCCTACTTTTGCCCCCAAAATCTGGGAAAACCTATTGACTCGTGTATAAGCCGAGGGTGGACCCCAGCAAAGGTATACAGCCCCCAGCAGTGTGGTATACAGGACTTCCCAGTGGTATACAGGCCAGCCCAGTGGTAGTATACAGCCCCCAGCAGTGTGGTATACAGCAGCCTCCCCAGTGGTATATACAGGCCCCAGCAGTGTTACAGCAGCCTCCCCAGTGGTATATACAGCAGCAGCCCCAGTGGTAGTATACAGCAGCCCCAGAGGTATATACAGCAGCCCCAGAGGTAGTATACAGCAGCAGCCCCAGAGGTATATATAGCAGCAGCCCCAGAGGTATATATAGCAGCAGCCTGCCCGCCACCCCCATGAGTATACAGGCCCCCCCCATCAGTATCCAGGCCCCCCCCCTTGCTCCGCAAACCTGTAAAGTAAGATTATACTTATCACTGTCCTGTCGCCGCTGTCCCGCCGCCGCCATCGCGCTCCTCATCCGTCTTCTTCCGGCTTCCTCCTCGGCGCACAGACAATGACGTCATTGCCTGCGCCCACCAGAGGAGGAAACCGGAAGAAGACGGATGAAGCCGGACGAGCGCGATGGTGGCGGCGGGACAGTGGCGACAGGACAGTGATAAGTATAATCTTACTTTACAGGTTTGCGGAGCGATGGGGGGGGCTGTATACTCATGGGAGGGGGTCGCCTGTGTACTGATAGGGGTATGACTCGCATATAAGCCGAGGGGGGGACTTTTCAGCCCAATTTTTGGGCTGAAAAACACGGCTTATATGCGAGTATATACGGTAGTTTAATATTTATTCCACAGAGTAAATGCCATAAAAAAAATTTAAAAAAGCCTGAATTTCTATTTTTTTCACTGTTTGAGTCACAAAAAGAAGTCATAAAACGCGATCAACAAATCGAATATGCCCCAAAATGGTAAAAACTACAACTCTTCCCGCAAAAAATGAGGCATCCCACTGCTCCGTAGTCAGAAAAATAAAAGCGCTTCGGGGCTGTGCATGCTGCGAGGCAACATCCTCTCTCATTATTTAAAAAAAAAAACATTTTACTTTTTAAAAGTAGTAAAAAAAAAAGTCATTAATTTTGTATGGGTGTCCGACCTGACCCGGAGAATAAAGGTGTTCTGTTACTTTTACCACACGGGAAATTAACTAATAATAAAACTCAAAAAACATTAACGTAATACATTTTTTTTTTAATTCTCCCTCTCCTAAAAATAAATAAAAGTTATACAAAACATTATATGCACCCAAAGTGGTGCAAGGGAAAAATACAACTTGCTATGCAAAAAACAACCCCCCCCCCCACACACTTTGAAATGTGCCTTTTATTTAAGGATTCATATATTCGCTAGATCCGTTTGAGCAGCGGTGACTTCGGCGTGGGCGAATTGTGGGCAGCATCAGGACTTCATTGGCGATGTGTCGCGGCGGGGGAAGGGGGGCAGTGTGCTGCGATGATTGTGAAGAGGAGGGCCTGTAGGCATCACGGGGGACTCACTGACCGAACTTTTAGATTGTCCCACTCACTCGCCACCTCCTCACTTCACTCTCTCTGTTGGTGTCCCCTCAATGCTCTGTCCTTGGACCCCTCCTCTTCTCCATCTACACCTCAGGACCATTGCTCAAACTGGATCTAACGAATATCTATTAGAATCCATCCAAAAAACGGGCAATTTCAAAAGAGGGGGGGCTAACTTGTACCCAACCCCCCACCTTAGACCCCCAATATCTCGGGAACGAAAGGAGAGCTAATGTTAATTTTTGCTGATCAAACCGGATCTAACGAATATCAGAATCCATCGAAAAAACGGGCAATTTCAAAAGAGGGGGGGCTAACCCGTACCCAACCCCCCACCTTAGACCCCCAATATCTCGGGAATGAAAGGAGATCTAACGTTAATTTTTGCTGATCAAACCGGATCTAACGAATATCTATCAGAATCCATCGAAAAAACGGGCAATTTCAAAAGGGGGGGCTAACGCGTATCCAACCCCCCACCTTAGACCCCCAATATCTCGGGAACGAAAGGAGATCTAACGTTAATTTTTGCTGATCAAACCGGATCTAACGAATATCTATCAGAATCCATCGAAAAAACGGGCAATTTCAAAAGAGGGGGGCTAACCTGTACCCAACCCCCCACCTTAGACCCCAAATATCTCGGGAACGAAAGGAGATCTAACGTTAATTTTTGCTGATCAAACCGGATCTAACGAATATCTATCAGAATCCATCGAAAAAAACGGGCAATTTCAAAAGAGGGGGGCTAGCTACGGGTTAGCCCCCCCCCCAATATCTCGGGAACGAAAGGAGATCTAACGTTAATTTTTGCTGATCAAACCGGATCTAACGAATATCTATTAGAATCCATCGAAAAAACGGGCAATTTCAAAAGAGGGGGGGCTAGCTACGGGTTAGCCCCCCCCAATATCTCGGGAACGAAAGGAGATCTAACGTTAATTTTTGCTGATCAAACCGGATCTAACAAATATCTATTAGAATCCATCGAAAAAACGGGCAATTTCAAAAGAGGGGGGGTAGCTACGGGTTAGCCCCCCCTGAAAAAGATCCTAAATATCTCATTTTGTAGAGGAGATCTAACGTTAGTTTTGGTTGATCAAACCGGATCTAACAAAGATCTAACGAATGGAAACATTTTATACCCAAATTCTCTATAAGGGGGGGCTAACCCGGGCTAGGTGAACAATTTCAGGAGCGGCCGACACTGAAGACGAACATAACTCTGTGTAAAGTATCAAAACGTCTTCTATTGACTCCACCACATCAGAAGATCACCGGGATCTGCTGCACTTACTGTGTGGACGCTCCTGCACCTGCTGTTAGATCCTGTCTGCTGTGTGATGGTGGGTTTACACACACCAATCATTGTATCCAATCTCTGAACCAATCTCTGGTTGCAGTGAAATCATGGACACATAGTTCCATTTTGTGGCTGTGTACAACATGGAGCAATCTGTCCATGATTTCACTGCAACCAGAGATTGGTTCAGAGATTGGATACAATGATTGGTGTGTGTAAACCCACCATGAGGCTTCTCTGTGTGATGATCACCTGAGAGTTCACAGTAAAGGAGCAGAACACGTCCTGACTGATCCCAGCACTTCTCTGGAGACCCGGAAATGTTCTGTCCATAAGAAGATCCTGGAATATTACTGCACGGAGGACGCTGCTTGTATCTGTGTGTCCTGCAGTTTGGTTGGAGAACATCGGGGACATCAGGTGAAGACACTGGATGAGGCCTCTGAGAAGAAGAAGAAACTGAGAAATGTTCTCCAGAAACTGATCACAAAGAGAAAGAAAACTGAGGAAAGAGTCCGGAGTCTGGAGGAGAAAAGGAGAAAAGAGCAAGAAAAAGCATCTGGAGAAGCCGAAAGAGTCACTGCCCTGTTTATAGACATCAGGAGACGGGTGGACGACCTGGAGAAGAAGGTCTTGAGTGACATCTCCAGGCGGGAAGAGAAGATGTCACTGTCACTGTCTGATCTGATCCAGAAGCTGGAAATAGAGAAGGACAAGTTGTCCAGGAGGATGAGGCACATTGAGGAGCTGTGTAACATGACTGATCCACTGACTGTCTTACAGGAACCAGACACCGGTGACTTGTGTGATCCTGAGGAGGACGAAGGTGATGAGGACACAGGAGGACATGATGGAGGTGATGAGGACACAAGAGGACATGATGGAGGTGATGAGGACACAAGAGGACATGATGGAGGTGATCAGGGTGTGGAGCTGATCTCACACATATCACACACATTATCTGCTATGATAAGAGATTTAAATGTGATCTTCTATGTACAGGATCCTGCAGACATATTACTGGATGTAAACACGGCTGATAATAATCTCTTTATATCAGATGACCTGAAAACTGTGACCTGGACAGAAATAAGACAGAATCGTCCAGAAACAGCAGAGAGATTCCAGTGTGATCAGGTGATGAGCAGGAGGAGATTTACCTCAGGACGACATTACTGGGATGTGGAGATCAGTGGATCATGGTGGTGGAGGGAGGGGATCTGTTATCCCAGTATAGACAGGAGGGGAGACCAGTCATACATTGGAAATAATAACAAGTCCTGGGGTTTATATGGCGGGCGGGTGTGTAATAATCAGTATTTAGTGAAACATGACAGTAATGACATCCTGTTACCTCACCAGATCTCCAGTGATAGAGTCAGGATCTGTCTAGATTATGAGGCCGGGCAGCTGTCCTTTTATGAGCTGTGTGACCCCATCAGACACTTACACACCTTCACTGCCGCCTTCACTGAGCCCCTTCATGCTGTCTTTTGTGTAGGTGATGGTTCTATAAAGATATTGGGGACTCAGTAGCTGTGAGAAATGATATCTGATTGGTGGACTGTTCGACCTATCAGATTCAGCAGTGGGAGGGGCCTCATCAGCGTTCTCCCCCTAACACAATTATAGTAATTTCCTGTATAACGGTGCAGTGATCGCTCCTCTTAAAGAGATCTTCAAAATGTATTAATTATATTCAATCTCCCTGTAGTGTAATAACTCCTCTATAGTAATCCAGTGTAACAGGCCAGATTAACCCCCCGCCCAGAATATACCCAGAGCAGGGGAGGACCTACCGTGGTGCAGCTGGTCCAGCTGCACCAGGGCCCCGACCGGCTAGGGGGCCCCTCAAGCCTGCAGGGGGGCCCCCAGCCTACCCCCCGCAACCCGATGTCAGAGGAGAGGAGGGTCAGGCAAGGGAAGCAGGAAGCTACCTGCTTCCCTTGCCTGTACCTGCCCCCCCCTCCTCTGCCCCACCGCCCGCCCCGGCTCCCAGGAATGCATATGCATGCACTCGGCGCTGCTCAGCGACGGCCGCCAGCACATAGTCTACATCCATCCCCCCTCCGCTCCTAACCAACGCCGCCAGCACCCCCCACCCCGCTCCTCACCGACGGCCGCCAGCACTAACCCCCCCCCCAACCATGGCTGCACCAGGGCCCCCTGGGCTCAAGGTCCGCCACTGACCCAAGGTTAAAGTGGTCTAAACCAGATTAACCCCTCCAGGCTAGAATATATCCAAGCTCCTGAAGATCAGATATTTCATGTTTATGAGAACCATTGAGTGATTTACTCAAGAACAAGGCCCCAGGCAGCACACGGGGCCACAGCCAGTGCACAGGGGTTCCAGACAGCATACAGGGGGCAGAGACCATGCACTTTGTCCCAGACAGCGCACAGAGCCCCAGACAGTGCACAGGGGGGCAGAAACAGCACACAGGGACCCAAGTAGCACAAAGGGCCCCAGAGACCACATGGGACCCCACAGAGCACACGAGGTCATAGACAGCACATGGAGCCCCAGACAGCGCACAAGGTCTCCAGTCAGCACACAGGGAAGCAGAGACCACGCACTGGATCCCAGACAGCATATAGAGCTCCAGACAGTGCACAGGTGGGAAGTGACTGCACACAGGGCGCAAGACAGCACACGGGCCTCAGACAACACACAAGAGCTAGAGACAGTGCACGGGGCCCCAGACAGAACACAGAGGGCAGAGACCGTGCACTGGGTCCCAGCCAGTGCACAGGGCAACAGACAGCACATGGACAACATGCAGGGCGCATGGGGCACCAGACAGCATACAGGGGGCAGAGAGAATGCATGGGGCACCACACAGCACACAAGGCCCCAGACAGCACACGGGGCCCCAGACAGCAAAGGGGCCCAAGGCAACATGCAGGTGGCAGGGATAACTCATGGGGCCCCAGAAAATGTCCAGGGGTAGAGACCGCGCACAGGGCCTCAGACAACATGCAAGGGGCAAAGAGACAGTGCACGAGTCCCTAGACAGAATATGGGGCCCCAGACAGCACAAAGAGGGGCACAGACCACACACTGGGTCCCAGACAGCGCATGGGGTCCCAGACAGTGCACAGAGCCCCAGACAGCATGCAGAGGGAAATAGACCGTGCACGGGGCCCAAGACAGCGCACGGAGCCCCAGACAATATACAGGGGGGGCAGAGAAAGCACACTGGGCCCCAGACAGCACATGGGGCCTCACACAGCACAAAGGGGCCCCAGACAGCATACAGGGGGCAGAGACAGCGCACGGGGCCCCAGGCAGCACACAGGGCCCCAGACAGTGCGCAGGGAGAAAGAGACCGTGCATGGGGCCCAAGACACCGCATGGGTGCCCCAGACAATGTACAGGGGCAGAGACAGTGCACAGGGCACCAGACAGAGTACTGGGCCCCAGGCAGCACACAGGGCCCCAGACAGTACACTGAGCCCCAGACAGCACACGGGGCCCCAGACAGTGCATTGGTCCCCAGACAACACATAGGGCACAGAGACAGTGCATGGGGCACCAGACAGCATATGGGGCCCCAGACAGCGCAGGGGCCCCAAACAGCGCATGAAGCACCAGACAGCGCATGGAGCCCCAGACAGTGCGCAGGGGGAAAGACACCGTGCATGGGGCTCAAAACACTGCATGGGTGGCCCAAACAACGTACGGGGGGCAGAGACAGTGCACGGGGCACCAGTCAGCATACTGGGACCCAGGCAGTACACTGAGCCCCAGACCGCACACGGCTCCCCAGACAGTGCATGGGTCCCCAGACAACACGTAGGGGGCAGAGACAGTGCACGGGGCACCAGACAGCACATGGGGACCCAGACAGCGCACGGAGCTCCAGACAGCGCACAAAGCCTCAGATCATTTTAATTTTGTTATCAATGTTTACCTTTGAACATTTATATTGTAGTGTCCTGTCACCAGCCATGTGTTCAATTATTGTCCAAAAGTCAATAATCTCCCCATGTAAACCTTTATTAGATGAAGTTTCAGAATGTTATGACTTTTATTATATTAGTAGATGGAGGCCTGATACTATCGCATCGGGAGGGTGGTGACATACCGATGGGAGAGAGCTCTGTAGTTCTTGGGATGGCGGTCGTCTCTTCCCCTGAGAGATGTCTTCTAGTGATGAGCGAGTATGCTCTGCGCTGCTCGGTACTTGCACGAGTATCACTGTACTCGGGCTACTCGGCGAGCACCGAGTAATCTTGCGATACTCGTGCTGTGCTCGTGGTCCTCATCCCTGCATGTTGGCGCTCTTTAGAGAGCCAGCCCACATGCAGGGATTGGATGGCAGACCACTGCAATGCCACAGCCCTGTTAGTTGTGGCATTGCAGTGGTTGGCCGGCCTGCACAGCGTGACCGAGCCTTTATAAGATCCGGCCGCGCTGTGCTCTGCACACAGCCATCCAGACAGTGAGTGTAGGGAGAGTGTCTACTGCTGCTTAGGGACTGATTTGCGGACCTCATAGGTAGATCCGGAGCAGGGCTGCAAACTGCTGCTGACCACAACAGTCCTTCTCAGGACTAGTCTAGGAGGATATAGGCAGGGTGATCCAGATCGGAATCCAAGCTTTTCTGTGACCATAACAGTCACCAGACTGTTGTACTTACTACCTTGATACAGGTTAGGGACTAAAATCCTTCTCTCCTGTGACCATAACAGTCACCAGACTGTTGTACTTACTACCTTGATACAGGTTAGGGACTAAAATCCTTCTCTCCTGTGACCATAACAGTCACCAGACTGTTGTACTTACTACCTTGATACAGGTTAGGGACTAAAATCCTACTCTCCTGTGACCATAACAGTCACCAGACTGTTGTACTTACTACCTTGATACAGGTTAGGGACTAAAATCCTACTCTCCTGTGATCATAACAGTCACCAGACTGTTGTACTACTACCTTGATACAGGTTAGGGACTAACATCCTTCTCTCCTGTGACCATAACAGTCACCAGACTGTTGTACTTACTACCTTGATACAGGTTAGGGACTAAAATCCTACTCTCCTGTGACCATAACAGTCACCAGACTGTTGTACTTACTACCTTGATACAGGTTAGGGATTAAAATCCTACTCTCCTGTGATCATAACAGTCACCAGACTGTTGTACTTACTACCTTGATACAGGTTAGGGACTAAATTCCTTCTCTCCTGTGACCATAACAGTCACCAGACTGTTGTACTTACTACCTTGATACAGGTTAGGGACTAAAATCCTTCTCTCCTGTGACCATAACAGTCACCAGACTGTTGTACTTACTACCTTGATACAGGTTAGGGAATAAATCCTACTCTCCTGTGACCTGAACAGTCACCAGACTGTTGTACTTACTACCTTGATACAGGTTAGGAACTAAAATCCTACTCTCCTGTGACCTGAACAGTCACCAGACTGTTGTACTTACTACCTTGATACAGGTTAGGGACTAAAATCCTACTCTCCTGTGACCTGAACAGTCACCAGACTGTTGTACTTACTACCTTGATACAGGTTAGGGACTAAAATCCTACTCTCCTGTGATCATAACAGTCACCAGACTGTTGTACTTACTACCTTGATACAGGTTAGGGACTAAAATCCTTCTCTCCTGTGACCATAACAGTCACCAGACTGTTGTACTTACTACCTTGATACAGGTTAGGGACTAAAATCCTACTCTCCTGTGACCTGAACAGTCACCAGACTGTTGTACTTACTACCTTGATACAGGTTAGGGACTAAAATCCTACTCTCCTGTGATCATAACAGTCACCAGACTGTTGTACTTACTACCTTGATACAGGTTAGGGACTAAAATCCTACTCTCCTGTGACCTTAACAGTCACCAGACTGTTGTACTTACTACCTTGATACAGGTTAGGGACTAAAATCCTACTCTCCTGTGACCATAACAGTCACCAGACTGTTGTACTTACTACCTTGATACAGGTTAGGGACTAAAATCCTACTCTCCTGTGATCATAACAATCACCAGACTGTTGTACTTACTACCTTGATACAGGTTAGAGACTAAATTCCTTCTCTCCTGTGACCATAACAGTCACCAGACTGTTGTACTTACTACCTTGATACAGGTTAGGGACTAAAATCCTACTCTCCTGTGACCTGAACAGTCACCACACTGTTGTACTTACTACCTTGATACAGGTTAGGGACTAAAATCCTACTCTCCTGTGATCATAACAGTCACCAGACTGTTGTACTTACTACCTTGATACAGGTTAGGGACTAAATTCCTTCTCTCCTGTGACCTGAACAGTCACCAGACTGTTGTACTTACTACCTTGATACAGGTTAGGGACTAAAATCCTACTCTCCTGTGATCATAACAGTCACCAGACTGTTGTACTTACTACCTTGATACAGGTTAGGGACTAAATTCCTTCTCTCCTGTGACCATAACAGTCACCAGAATGTTGTACTTACTACCTTGGTGCAGGTTAGGGACTAAAATCCTTCTCTCCTGTGACTATAACAGTCACCAGACTGTTGTACGTACTACCTTGATACAGGTTAGGGACTAAAATCCTTCTCTCCTGTGACCATAACAGTCACCAGCCTGTTGTACTTACTACCTTGAAACAGGTTAGGGACTAAAATCCTACTCTCCTGTGACCTGAACAGTCACCAGACTGTTGTACTTACTACCTTGATACAGGTTAGGGACTAAAATCCTACTCTCCTGTGATCATAACAGTCACCAGACTGTTGTACTTAAGATAAGAAAAGATAAGATAAGATAAACTTTATTGATCCCGGAGGAAATTACAGTATTACAGCAGCAGAACAAAGATCAAGAACATTACACACTTTACAAAATAAGTCTATATGGACAGCAGATGTGGGTAGACTGGTACATGTACCTCACCTATTCCCCCCATACACACAGAACTTCACATAGTCTTGGGACGCTTTACACTTATACATTTGTTAAACATCCCCACCGCTGTCGGAACAAACGATTTTCTGTATCTTTCCTTTTTACACATTAGTTGGATTAGACGCTTGCTGAATGTGCTCTTCTGCTTCGCAAACAGTTCAGAGAGCGGGTGTGTATTGTTGCTTATTATAGCCTTGCATTTCTTATTAATTCTATCCTCTAATACCTCCTCGAAAGTCCTAAGTTGTAGACCCACCGCCACACTAGCCTTCTTGATAAGTTTATTCAGCTTATTAGCGTCAGCTGTGCGCACACTACTACCTCAGCATATTATTGCAGCAAAGATTGCACTCGCCACAATAGATTGGTAGAACATTTCAAGCATTTTGCTACACACATTAAACGACCTTAATTTCCTTAGGAAGTAAAGTCTACTCATCCCTTTCTTGCAAACCTTCTCCATATGGCACCTCCAATCAAGCTTGCTGTCCAGGTGAACCCCCAAATATTTGAAATTCTCCACCATCTCCACATCCTGACCATCAATAGTGATAGGTAAGCAATCCTTCATGCACCTTCCATAACTCAACACCAACTCCCTTACTACCTTGATACAGGTTAGGGACTAAAATCCTACACTCCTGTGACCTGAACAGTCACCAGACTGTTGTACTTACTACCTTGATACAGGTTAGGGACTAAAATCCTACTCTCCTGTGACCTGAACAGTCACCAGACTGTTGTACTTACTACCTTGATACAGGTTAGGGACTAAAATCCTACTCTCCTGTGATCATAACAGTCACACCAGACTGTTGTACTTACTACCTTGATACAGGTTAGGGACTAAAATCCTACTCTCCTGTGATCATGACAGTCACCAGACTGTTGTACTTACTACCTTGATACAGGTTAGGGACTAAAATCCTACTCTCCTGTGATCATAACAGTCACCAGACTGTTGTACTTACTACCTTGATACAGGTTAGGGACTAAAATCCTACTCTCCTGTGACCATAACAGTCACCAGACTGTTGTACTTACTACCTTGATACAGGTTAGGGACTAAAATCCTACTCTCCTGTGATCATAACAGTCACCAGACTGTTGTACTTACTACCTTGATACAGGTTAGGGACTAAAATCCTACTCTCCTGTGACCTGAACAGTCACCAGACTGTTGTACTTACTACCTTGATACAGGTTAGGGACTAAAATCCTACTCTCCTGTGATCATAACAGTCACCAGACTGTTGTACTTACTACCTTGATACAGGTATAGGGACTAAAATCCTACTCTCCTGTGACCTGAACAGTCACCAGACTGTTGTCGCTGTATACAGGCAAAATGCGCAAGGGCGTTGGCAAGGAACAAGGAAGTGGACGTGATGGTGGTGCAGGCAGAGGCCGAGGTCGTGTGCAAGCACTAATTTCGCAACAACAAAGGGCACATCTACTCGCTCGCACGTCCTGTCCCAAATTCTTGGGGCCCGCAGCAGTACACCACTCTTGAACCAAGACCAATGTCAACAGGTTGTTACTTGGATAGCGGATAATGCTTCAAGTCAGATGGGCACCTCCACAAACACCCTGTCTTCCACACGGTCAAGTGTCAGTAGCCGTGATACTGCACCGCACATTTCCCAACCTGATCCTCCTTCCTACCACCAGGCCGAGTACACGTCCACGGACATTAGTGATCCCACACTAGGACACTCGGAAGAGCTGTTCACGTATCCATTCGCAGAATCTGGCCTCTCGCCAGCTCCTGTTGAAGTGGGTGATGAGGAGATGGTATGTACAGATGCCCAAATATTTGAGCAGCCACGTTCTCACGAACGGAACGTTGGCAACGTGTCTCAACAAGGGTGGACGATGATGAGACACAATTGCCAGGAAGTCAGGAGGAGGATCAGGGTGCGTAAGAGGAAGACGACGTGGTGGATGATCCAGTAGCTGACCCAACATGGCAGGACGATATGCAGAGCGAGGCCAGCAGTGCACAGGGGGAGGGAGGCGTAGCATCCCAACAGGCAGTACGAAGCAGGGTCGTGTCCGCAGGCAGAAGGCAGGCAACCGTTCCCCGGAACAACAACACGACTCAAGGTGCCTGTGCAAATGTTAGGTCTTCCCGAGTCTGGGATTTTTTTAAGTTGGCTCCAGATGATTCTAAAAAGGCCATTTGCAACACCTGCCATGCCAGTATCAGCAGGGGTACGAAAGCTAGCAGCCTGACCACCACCAGCATGATCAGGCACATGTCAGCCAAGCACCCGACTTTGTGGGAAGTACAACAGAGTCGAGGAGCGGTGCTTGCTGATGTCACTGCAACGTCTTCGCGTGTTGTGCGTGCGAGCCAATCCCCTGTCCATGCTGGTCGCGAACAAGCCTCCGGCCCTACACCTGAAGTTGCCCACGCACAAATAACACCACCATCAAGCACGTCCTTGTCCCAGCGCAGCGTTCAATTATCCATTCAGCAAACATTTGAACGCAGGCGCAAATACGCTGCCAACGCCCCACATGCCACAGTCCTGAATTCTCACATTTCGCGACTCATAGTGCTAGAAATGTTGCCTTTCCAGCTGGTGGAGACGGAAGCATTCTGCGACCTGATGGCGGCTGCTGTCCCACGTTACTCGGTCCCCAGCCGCCACTATTTCTCCAGATGTGCCGTCCCCGCATTGCATAACCACGTGTCCAACAGCATCACACGTGCCCTGAACAACGCTGTTTCAGCCAAAGTCCACCTAACCACAGACACGTGGACAAGTGCTTGTGGGCAAGGCCGCTACATCTCCTTGACGGCACACTGGGTTAATATTGTGGAGGCTGGGACCCAGTCTGAGCGAGGGACGGAACACGTCCTTCCCACACCAAGGATAGCAGGCCCTACCTCTGTCAGGGTTTCACCGACACTCTACAGCTCCAGAATGTCATGCTCCTCAGCCTCCTCCTCCTCCTCCTGCGCATCCTCATTCACTGTACCCCCCACACCAGTCCCAAGCTGGAAGCACTGCAGCACTGCCTCTGCGAAGTGGCAACAGGCTGTGCTGAAGCTAGTCTGCATAGGTGACAAACCCCACAATGCAGAAGAGGTGTGGACAGCTCTGAAACAGCAGGCAGATCACTGGCTCACACCTCTGAACCTAAAGCCAGGAAAGCTCATGTGTGACAATGGCCGGAACCTGGTGGCAGCTTTGAGGCGAGGCCAGCTGACGCATGTTCCATGCGTGGCCCATGTGCTCAGCCTGGTGGTTCAGAGGTTTCTAAAGTCATACCCAGAGCTGTCCGAACTGCTGGTAAAAGTTCGCCGTCTGTCTGCACATTTTCGCAAGTCACCTGCTGCTTCAGCCGGCCTTGCCGGCTTTCAGCGCCGTTTGCGTCTTCCGGCCCACAGACTGGTGTGTGATGTCCCCATGCGTTGGAATTCAACTCTGCACATGTTGGTCAGGATATGTGAGCAGAAGAGGGCAGTTGTTGACTACCTGCATCACCTAAGCCGTCGGGAAATGGGTCAAACTCCACACATAACACCTGAGGAGTGGAGATGGATGTCCAACCTATGTACCGTCCTCCAAAACTTTGAGGACTCCACCAAGATGGTGAGCCGCGATGACGCCATTATTAGCGTCACCATACCACTACTCTGCCTTCTAAAACGGTCTTTGCTGAAAAACAAAGAGGATGCATTGCAGGCCGAGCGCGATGACTTGGAGCAAGAAACAGTAGTGGGTATGGGTGAAAACGCCCAGCCTCATCTCATCACAACGTGCAGTGGAGGACTATGACGAGGAGGAGGAGGATGAAGACATGGAGCAACTCTCTGGCCAAATTGAGGATATGACATGCACACCAGTCATACCCTCGATTCAGCGTGGCTGGCCAGAGGACAGGGGAGATGAGGAGGAGGAGGAGGAGGACAGCATGTTCAGTCGTGTTGGTCTGGATACTGAAGTGATGGCTGTTAAGAGTCTGGCGCACATGGCTGACTTTATGGTAAGCTGTCTGGCTCGTGACCCTTGCGTTCAGAACATCTTGGCCGACAATCAGTACTGGTTGGCAACACTGTTAGACCCACGCTACAAGGAGAACTTTATGTCTCTCATTCCTGAGGCGGAGAGGTCAGCCAAAATGCAGCAGTTCCAGAAGGCCATAGTCACGGAAGTAGGCAAATCATTCCCCTCACAAAACGCTAGCGGCATAGGTCAGGAATCGGTGGACAACCAAGGCGTACGGCCGAGAGGGGCACAAGTCCAATCCGCCAGAGGTAGGGGAACAGTCTTTACGATGTGTGGACAGTTTTCTCAGCCCCTCACGTACCACAGCCCCTGAGGTGCGGGGTAGTGCCACAAAAAATGCTAAGTTTGGCCAGATGCTGAAGGAGTACCTTGCAGATCGAACAACTGTACTGCAAGATTCCTCTGTGCCTTACAATTATTGGGTCTCCAAGCTGGACACGTGGCATGAATTGGCTCTCTACGCCTTGGAAGTCCTGGCCTGCCCTGCCGCTAGCGTTTTGTCAGAGCGTGTTTTCAGTGCCGCAGGTGGAATCATTACTGATAAACGCACCCGCATGTAAACTGAAAATGCTGACAGGCTGACTCTGATCAAGATGAACAAGGGTTGGATTGGGCCAGACTTCACCACACCACCAACAAATGACAACTGAATTTAAATTTTGTTATGGGAATTTGCCATGTACCTCCACTCACCCATGGGTACACACTTCTGGACTTTGGCTAATCGCTGGACTGCTCCTCCTTCTCCTCATGTGCCACCATGATGACCGTTACAATAGTTAGGCTGTTGTTTCAGGTATACCCGCAGTGGTAAATTTTTTCGCCCATTCTTTTAGAATGGGCATTACAACGACAGGAGACCCGCTCCTTTTCAATGGAAAAAATGTTTTGAGGCCCTCCTGCACGTCTCTATCCAGGGACAATGTGGAGCCTCCCAATTTTTGGCTGCCCTGCCAAAGGGCTATACTACAATACATCCACTTCAGGTTTACAGGCCCTCCTGCACGACTCTATCCAGGGACAAAGTGGAGCCTCCCAATTTTTGGCTGCCCTGCCAAAGGGCTATACTACAATACACCCACTTCAGGTTTACAGGCCCTACTGCATGTCTGTATGCATGGGTCATTGTTGAACCTCCCAATTTTTGGCTGCCCTGCCAAAGGGCTATACTACAATACACCCACTTCAGGTTTACAGGCCCTCCTGCACGTCTCTATCCAGGGACAATGTGGAGCCTTCCAATTTTTGGCTGCCCTGCCAAAGGGCTATACTCCAATACACCCACTTCCTTACAATGGGCACTTCAGGTTTACAGGCCCTCATGCACGTCTCTATCCAGGGGCATTGGTGAGGCTGGGGTCACACATAGAAATCCGTTTTTGGAAGTGATTTTCATCACCAATCCGTTTTTTATAGGGTGCTTTTTGAGCCTCCTGCACTCCTGTACGTTTTTGGACTTAGTAATTTTTTTCATTAAAAACGCATGCGCGCAAACGCATGCGCAAACGCATGCGCATGCGTTTGCGCATGCGTTTCCCATAGGGCCCCATGTTAAAAAAAACGCATAAAAACGCATGCGTTTTTTTAACTGATGCCAAAAACGCTGCTAGCAGCGTTTTTGGCTCAAAAACGGACAGGGCAATGTTTTGAGCTCCAGAGAAAAACGGACAGGGTGTTTATTACACCCAATCCGTTTTTCTGTCAGTTTTTGGACTTAGAAAATAAAAAAGACAAAAATGAAGCCAAAAACTGACTAAAGGCTCATGTGTGACCCCAGCCTGAACCTCCCAGTTTTAGACTGCCCTGTCAAAGGAAAATACTACAATAGACCCAGTTCCTCAAAATGGGCACAATATGTCAAGACAGGGCTTCATGTACGTCTCTTCTCAGGGACATCGGAGGCCGCACAATGTTTTCACGTAAAATCTTTCATGTAATCACAAAAAGTAACATACACCAGCTGTATCTCACTATTGGGTATGTGCCCTTAACATTTCCACCCTGAATATTCATTTTGGTGTCATTTTGGAAGGTTTTCTGGTGACTCCATAAATTTGGCGTGAAACTCGGACAAGATTGTTCACAGCTGTGACTTTTGAGTGAGAAATGCTTCCAGGGGTCTTCCCCATGGTGTTGCCATGTCATTTGAGCACTCTTCTGAGACTTTTGTGACATTTTTAGGGTTTCTACATGCTGCCGGCAGTCATTTCATAAAAATACTCGGGTCTCCCATAGGATAACATTGGGCTCGGTACTCAGGCCGAGTACACGAGTATCTCGGAATGCTCGGCCCGAGCTTCGAGCACCCGAGCATTTTAGTACTCGCTCATCACTAATGTCTTCTTCTGATATAGTTAATAGTTAGAAATATGAATTAGTTGCCTGCTCCTTGCCTAATAGATATGGACCAAGTGCTAGCATGAAAGTATGACACCAGACACACAGTGTCAGGTGTACACTCTCCTTGGTCAGCTCCAAGCACAACTCCAAGTGGCTTTATTTAAACTGGCATGGACTTATATACACTTAGTAAGGGGCTCGGCCAGCCCTACTCAGATGTATTCATTGGTTAGTGGGTTGGATAATGGGCTAGTCCATGGGTGGATCCATGAGGTCATCAGGGGGTGTGGTCTTGATCGAATATCTCCAGGCAATGTGTCGTTCTATGATTGCTCAGTCCTTATATGGAATTCAGCTTCCTCCTGGAACTTCCTTGTAGACAGGATGTAACCATAGATCAGGGGTGGGGAACTCCAGGCCTCGAGGGCCGCACACAGTGCAGGTTTTCAGGATTTCCTTAGTGTTGCACAGGTGATAATATAATCACCTGCACTGGTGATGATTCCAACCTCTGTGCAATACCAAGGAAATCCTGAAAACATGCAATGTGTGCGGCCCTCGAGGCCTGGATTTCCCCACCCCTGCCATAGATCCTAGTCACCATCTTGCATACCATGGCATGTTGTGATGAAACAGGAAATGGCAGCCATGTTTAGGTCTAAACCAAGTAATGTAAAATAATACACTCTATGGGTCGTTTCTATCAACCCCTTATGTCTTAAGGTTAATTAAGTATTTGATCCTATGGCTCTCCTCAACAGTCCCCCCTAAATACTTTATTAACCAGTCCCTACTAGAGCCTATCACATCAGTCCAATGTACCTCCAACTCTTTTGTGCTGCCTGTTGGACGAGAAATGCTAACCATTTGACCCCCCTTGGTACAGACTTCGCATATATGAACTATTTGATGTGTCCTACCTATCATAACTCAGAGGAATGGGGGACCGCCTAGTTGGGGACTGTAAAAGACTGAAGAGGGCGTAGCCCTTCTATGTCTACAGAATAACTAACCTCTTAAGCTAGGAAAGTGGGCACTGATGTTTCTACTCCTTTTTCAATCATCTTACTTTCTCTGCTAATTTTATGTCAAGGGCCATTCTATTTTGAAATGCCATTATCGATGTAGGGCCTAGTTGGTCTGCTAAACCTTGAAGCGCTTCTCTAGTGTAATAGACAAATCTCTGTTGATCGAAATAGATGTAATTGACCCGGTCTATATTTTTATTTATAGCCACTAGGGGTGAGATAAATGATTCAAAACCTGCTCTGAGTTGATCTCTGGCTTTGAATTCATGCGGTACCCCCTTTTATGAACAATTCTGGGTACATCAGGAGGTATATAGGATCGCGCTATCCGCGTCCTCAGGTCTTTCCTACTTGCTTCACCTCAGTTCCCTACCTGGATACTCAGAATTCTATCACAACACTCATGGATTGATCTTTCTGTCTCAGGGCCATATTCTACCACCAGGGATTATTTGATAACGTTTCCCTTTACACATGAACCCGATTACCTTGAAAACAACATAAAATAACCTAAAATAGCGCTTTTACGACTAAATGTACAAGTTAATAGAGTAATACAAGTTATACACAGTGTTATCTACCCTTGAACTATTTGATTGCTCAGGAAAGTGAATGTCTCTCTCACTCTGAGTCCTTGTTTATATCATGTTCCTGTAACCATTTCTGCCTTAATTTGGATATTTCCTGTATATCAGACATAATGTGGAGAGGTAAAAGGCCATATATGGGACAGCCTATCACTATGGGGTGTAGGTTAGTGACTATCATTATCGGAGATCAACATTCTGCTGGTGGTGACTCTCTGCCAAATCCAGATGGGTTTTCCCTCAATCTCCACTGAAGTTGCTGTAATTCAGAGAAGCTGGATCGGCTCTCTAATCTCGGCTCACAGCTCTTTCCCGCATCTTCTCAGGATCACCCGGTCTCCTGACATGAGACCATGCGCTCCTGACACTGATTTAGGATCTGGAATTGAAGAACACACCCATTTATCACACTATTTAATCACTATTTATGATTAAGTGATAGTTAAGGAGGCCATAACATTAGATTATGGTTGTCAGATCCTGCCTCATTCATCAGGCCCAGCCATCCATCTACTGTAGATATGTAATGTAATGTATACAGTATATCAGTGACATTGTTGAAGGTCTGTTGAGAAAATTACTACTGGACACAGGTTTTTATTTGGTGAGTTTTTTACCTCAGTATTTAAGACAAAACCAGGAATGGAACAATCAGAGGCAAAGTACAGTATATGGTAGCACAAGGCCCACCTTTATGAAATAAATTAACCCAATTATAACCCATTAAAATAACTTGACAACTGACAACTGTGTGGATAACAAAGGTTGTGATGTTTTATTAAAGGTTAAAAATATTAATAATCAATAAATTATCAATAAATATTAAAATCAACTTTAAAAACATGTTCAACGTTAAATAACCGATCTCTGCAGCTTACTGCCGATCATTCCCACTAATAAAAACATCACGACAGACATCCGGACACTTCAGGACGGGTGGGTTTTCTTATCTTCCAGAATCCTGTTGAACTGTAGCCGGCTGATCCGAACAGCCCCTTAAATACATTTCATATCTGCCGCTCTGGGGAGGTTAACCAATAAGGAGGCAGCCAGGTATAACACCATAACCGGACAGCCAATCACCAATAAAAGGATTTTACCTCAGAACACTGGATACCTTAGCAACAACCTATATTTTGCCCAGATACTCCACTAAAATAAGCTCAACCGATGAGAGCCTTACTATTATTGTTAATGGGGCCTGTGCGACCATAGGATGACCATACTATTTTAATATGGTCGTCTGTCCAATACAAACACGGCACCATTTCTACATTTGGGGTGGCTCAGTGGTTAGCACCGCAGCCTTGGGGTCCTGGGTTTAAATCCCACCAAGGACAACATCTGCAAGGAGTTTGTATGTTCTCCCTGTGTTTGTGTGGGTTTCCTCCGGGCACTCCGGTTTCCTCCCACATTCAAAGACATACTGATAGGATGTTTAGATTGTGAGCCCCAATGGGGGACAGTATTGCAAATGTATGTAAAGTGCTATGGAATTAATAGTGCTATATAAATTAATAAATATTATTTATCACACAATCCTGGTTTTGGCTGCAAAAGACTGAGGTAAAAAACTCACCAAATACTCAGTGTGTGCTCGTGACTTTATAGGACCTCACCTGACCCTTTTCACCACAGACACACGTTGAGTATTAGTTGACGTTTTTACCTCAGGATTTGTAGCCAAAACCAGCAGTGGGTGATAAATACAGAAGTGGTGACGTGTTTCTATTATACTTTTCCGCTGATTGTTCCACTCCTGGTTTTGGCTTCAAATATTGAGTTAAAAACTCTCCAAATCCTCACCGTGTGCACGTGGTGTATATGGTCAGGTGAGGTCCCATAAGGCCACGTGCACACAGTGAGTGTTTTGTGAGTGTTTTACCTCAGTATTTATAGCCAAAACCAGGAGTGGAGGAAAAGTATTATAAAAACATGTCACCACTTCTGTATTTATCACCCACTCCTGATAGAGGCTACCTATCCTGAGGTAAGAAAACTCACCAAATACTCACCGTGCGCACGTGGCCTTATGGGACCTTACCTGACCCTTTACACAACGTGCACACATTGAGTATTTGGTGTTTACCTCAGTATTTGTAAGACAAAACCAGAAGTGGAACAATCAGAGGAAAAGTATAATAGAAACACATCACCACTTCTGTATTTATCACCCACTGCTGGTTTTGGTTACAGATACTGAGATAAAAAAACTCAAATCCTCACCGTCTGCACGTGGTGTAAAGAGTTAGGTGAGGTTCTATAAGGCCACGTGCACACAGTGAGTATTTGGTGAGGTTTTTACCTCAGAATGTTTGAGCGAAAACCAGAAATGGAACATTCAGAGGAAAAGTATAATAGAAACACGTCACCAGTTCTGTATTTATCACCCACTCCTAGTTTTGGCTACAAAGACTGAGGTACAAAACTCACCAAATACTCAGCGTGTGCACGTGGCCTAATAGGACCTCACCTGACCCTTTACACCACGTGCACACAGTGAGTATTTGGTGAGTTTTTACCTCAGTCTTTGTAGCTGAAACCAGGAGTGGGTGATAAATACAGAATTGGTGACAAGTTTCTATAATACTTTTCCTCTGATTGTTCTCTCCTGGTTTTGGCTACAAAACCAGAGGTAAAAAACTCACCAAATGGTCAACAAGTGCATGTGGCACTCCTGATCCTTCAAACAACATGCAAATCATTGGTGCTCCACGATCATTTCTCAGGTGTGCCGATTGACAGGGGCATTTAACAAGTTAACAGCTGTGGGAAGAGCGCAGCTCCACACTCGGCTGTTAGAGGCAGATGATGGCTGAATAACACAGTTATCATCTGCTGAGAAACATGCGGGCTCAGCATCAAAGGCAGGGAGCAGGTATACCAGTACAACATATGTAGGTAAGGGGTTAACTTTTATCCCTTATAAAAAAGATTGAATCTGATCTCCTGTAAGTGGAGATTTCTGTCAGGGGCGTAACTACCGACATAGCAGACGTAGCGGTCGCTTTGGGGCCCGGCGCTTGTGGGGGGCCCAGACCCAGCGCCGCTACGCTGCTATCCGGTCATCAGCTGCGATCATATACTGGGCCCCAGTGGGTATATACAGGCCCCCCACTCCTCCCTTTCTGCTGCACACGTCACCTGTAAAGGAATACGTCATACTTACTTATCATTACCTGCGCCTGCCGGTCACAACCAGGAAGAAGCCGGATGAAGCTGGAGCGCGGTGCAGAGCGGCGACAGCGGCAGCCGGCAGGGATAAGTAAGTATGACGTATTCCTTTACAGGTGACGTGTGCAGCAGAAAGGGAGGAGTGGGGGCCTGTATAAACCCACTGGGGGCCTGTATAAACCCACTGGGGCCCTGTATATACCCACTGGGGGCCTGTATATACCCACTGGGGGCCTGTATATACCCACTGTGGGCCTGTATATACCCACTGGGGTCCTGTATATACCCAATGGGGCCCTGTATATACCCACTGGGGCCCTGTATATACCCACTGGGGCCCTGTATATACCCACTGGGGGCCTGTATAAACCCACTGGGGCCCTGTATATACCCACTGGGGCCTGTATATACCCACTGGGGCCCTGTATATACCCACTGGGGCCTTGTATATACCCACTGGGGCCCTGTATATACCCACTGGGGGCATGTATATACCCACTGGGGCCCTGTATATACCCACTGGGGGCCTGTATATACCCACTGGGGCCCTGTATATACCCACTGGGGCCCTGTATATACCCACTGGGGAGGCTGCTGTATACCACTGGGGCTGCTGTATATACTGCTGGGGCCTGTATATTCCACTGGGGAGGCTGCTGTATACCACTGGGGCTGCTGTATATACTGCTGGGGCCTGTATATACCACTGGGGAGGCTGCTGTATACCACTGGGGCTGCTGTATATACCTCTGGGGAGGCTGCTGTATACCACTGGGGCTGCTGTATATACTGCTGGGGCCTGTATATACCACTGGGGAGGCTGCTGTATACCACTGGGGCTGCTGTATATACTGCTGGGGCCTGTATATACCACTGGGGAGGCTGCTGTATACCACTGGGGCTGCTGTATATACTGCTGGGGCCTGTATATACCACTGGGGAGGCTGCTGTATACCACTAGGGCTGCTGTATATACTGCTGGGGCCTGTATATACCACTGGGGAGGCTGCTGTATACCACTGGGGCTGCTGTATATACTGCTGGGGCCTGTATATACCACTGGGAGGCTGCTGTATACCACTGGGCTGCTGTATATACTGCTGGGGCCTGTATATACCACTGGGGAGGCTGCTGTATACCACTGGGGCTGCTGTATATACCTCTGGGGAGGCTGCTGTATACCACTGGGGCTGCTGTATATACTGCTGGGGCCTGTATATACCACTGGGGAGGCTGCTGTATACCACTGGGACTGCTGTATATACTGCTGGGGCCTGTATATACCACTGGGGAGGCTGCTGTATACCACTGGGGCTGCTGTATATACCTCTGGGGAGGCTGCTGTATACCACTGGGGCTGCTGTATATACTGCTGGGGCCTGTATATACCACTGGGGAGGCTGCTGTATACCACTGGGGCTGCTGTATATACTGCTGGGGCCTGTATATACCACTGGGGAGGCTGCTGTATACCACTGGGGCTGCTGTATATACCTCTGGGGAGGCTGCTGTATACTACCACTGGGGAGGCTACTGTATATACCATTGGGGAGGCTGCTGTATACTACCACTGGGGAGGCTGTATACCTATGCTGGGGTCCACCCTCGGCTTATACACGAGTCAATAGGTTTTCCTGGGTTTTGGGGGCAAAAGTAGGGGGTTGGCTTATACTCGAGTATATACGGTAAACTGGGTGGCGTCAGACTGTTAACACTGATTCGGTAAGGGGGAGTGTCTTGAAGGGGGCGTGTCAATCGGGGAGTGTCTTGGAGGGGGCCCTGTTCAAAAGTTTGCTATGGGGCCCTGCCAGTTCTAGTTACGCCCCTGATTTCTGTGTTTATCTTGGTTTCGAAGAGCTACTTTACAAAACATAGATAGTCTTCTGAAATACTTATGCCATTTCTAAATCTTACTTATTCCTTTTCCACTACAGTTCTTTCTTCACCTCAGGCGATTAGCCGGCCAGTTCCCGTGAGATGATCCAGGCCATGTGTCAGCTACAACACCCTGTGCTGATGCAGGGAATGTGGCAGATAGACCCCCCAGACATTGCCCCGTACTACAAAGATGCTCTTTCCTCCTTCATTCTCAGCATATTCAGATACTAACTTGACAAGCAGTGGGTCTGGATAGAGGATCCATTTTCCTTTTTAGCCCCACCATATCTGTTCTGGTCTTCAGTCATAGACTCTGGGATACATCCAACAGATTCTATATTTCTCTGCTCAATGACTCAGTTCTGGAAAAGGATAAATCACTCTTAATTTGGCGGCCCCTCAGGTCCTCTGCTCCCAATATTTGGCAATCTAGTCTTTGTTTCCATGCTTCAGTATTTTTGGAACTCAGGAGGTCAAGATAATCCTAGACGTATTAGCGTGATAACTGGGAGCTCAATTAAGCCATTAACAGAGTTGATGATTAACGTAATTATTCCCCGAGGTGCATAGCTTGCATACTTTCAGCTATAAAAATATATGACTCCCAGGGTATTGACTCGCACTTTGACTCCTTTTAGGAAGTTCTATATCAAAATGGAGAGTCCTATGCATATTGTTTCCCTACTATACTAGATGATGCTTTGCCAGGTTATGGGGGTGCCCCTGACATACACCTTGAGGAAAGGGAACGGTGAAAGTCGATATCTCAGGAGAACTGAGGATAGGGTCTACATCCTCATTCATAAGATGTCAATATCTTCCAGAATACAGGAAAATAACTATCAAATTGTGGCACTAGAATGAGACTCCGCCGGGCTCCATACTTTCCACCCATCTCAGTCAGACATTTGCTGTTGATGTCAGGGGGCACAATGGCATGATGGAACATATCGCGTGTAGTTGTCCTGCTCTGTATAATGCCCTATATGTCACAATAGTTGTTTTCATGCTAAATGTGGCACTGCTATCCATCATGGCTTGTGAATTTTCAGATATTTCCTTCTAGCTGCACTTTTGACCATTTCTGAATTGTGGACACCCCCACACCCTACCACTGGCAGAGAGTATTTGGTAACAGAACTCCATTATATCATGCATATAGAGGACCTGATAGTATCTGAGAGCATCATATCCTGACTTTATCTCACAATGAATAGAGCTATCTGTAGTAAGCTGCCAAGCCCACTACAGAATTGATGGTGCTGCTGTGTTCCAGCATCTGAGAACCTATGTCCATCGTCGGTAACAGCTGATAAGCCAGGATACCAGGTGTCATCATCTAATCGATCAGATACTGATGGCAATAAAAAAAGACTTTATAAACAGTAGAAAGATATTGACATGCGGGGGGTCAGCCAAGCTGAGTGAGATGCATTAATTCCCCAACCCTCAAGCTACAGAAGAGCAACTACACACTGAAATATTTAGGTACTTTTCTGTTATTTCTCCTGTTGATTTATTGCATATTTGTATGTAGCTTTATTTTCTCTTTTTACTTATTTTCTTATAAGAACTCACTTTTTATAATAAAGATCAAAGCTTTAAATGCTCTAAAGAATCCATAGCCTTTTGGAGACTGTTTGGTCTATGACACTGGACAGCAGTGTGTAGTGCGGGGACTCATCACCTGGTCTGTTTGATGAGTGGTGGCACCATAGAGATGGAGTGCCTAGACGTCCTATGGGCCCTAGAAAGGTTGCAACCTCTATGGACGTAATTTTAATGGAGTGACCAATCACCTTCCTCTTAGCTGGTTACCTGGGATGGCCGGTAATAATGGCAAACTACTACAGTTACATCTAGCTTTACAGTAATGTGATTATACTATGCAGCATAAGAAGGGGAAATTATCATGGGAATGCAGATGGGTTATCTTGTCTGGGAGAAACTGTTGAAATGGACTTGTGAGACGATCTGTAAATCTATCTCCCATGCCACCTCTGAATTGAGGAGGTATTATGGGTTAGGTGAATAAAAACTCAATATCACTACTCAATTTGTAAGCCTCATCATAAGATTTGTACTTTAGCTAGGAGCCGACAGTCTCAGGAAAACCAACCATTCCCTATGTCCTCAATATCAAAGAAGTGCTAACAAACACATGAAGATAATTCCCCCTAAGCAGAATGGCTGTCTCCAGCCCATGCCAGGGACATCAGCATGGCAAAATGGAAATGAAACATGTCAACGCTATCTCTACAATATTCCGGGTTCAAAACAATCCACGGATATATCTGTGAATGGGGAACATAATTGTGTCTAAGGATATATCATAGTCATCTTTGGTGTGTGTAGGATGGTGAAAATATGACCAGAAACATGGTGGTCATATAATTCCCCTTGGGGTCTCCTATTGGAAAATATTACATGAATTAGAGTTATACACTGAACCTGTGTTTCCTTGCTAATAATTATTCTTCCTCCTCTCACCTGATCACCTGAGTTTGCAGATACCAAAGTCAGTCTGTTCCTAAGGGAGTGACACCCTAGTCAGATCCAGATGGTTTTCCCTTTTCTGTACTTCTAGGTGATGAAGAAAAAGCAGCAACCCCAGAGATCGAGATTCCTAAGCTAGGGGAGACCTAGGAAAATTTTGGGACCACCCAAATTAGGCACTCAAATCTTAAATGGGCATTTGCAGATGCAGATTTCATAGATGGTGTAGCTCAAAAGCTGGGGGCTTGGACCAAGGACAATCATTTTGTAGTGAATAAGAACTTGCTGTACAGGGTTAGTAAGCAGAAAGAAGAGGTAATGGAGCAGTTAGTGATACCAAGGCCTTATAGGCAGAGGGTGTTGGAAATGGCCCATTCACATATCTTGGGGGCTCATCTGAGTGTAGAGAAGACTAAGAACCAGATATTTAGGAGGTTTTACTGGCCTGGGTGTCATAAAGACATTGAAAGCTATTGTAGGTCCTGTCCAACTTGCCAGTTAACTGCTCCTGTCCCTCACTTCCATAGCCCCTTAGTCCCACTCCCAACCATTGAAGTTCCCTTTGAGCGAATAGCCATGGACTTGGTAGGTCCCCTTGTCAAGTCAGCCCATGGCCACAAATATATATTAGTTGTGTTGGATTATGCGACTTGATACCCGGAAGCAGGTCCTCTAAGAAACTCTTCTGCAAAAAGTATTGCTCGAGAACTGGTCCACATCTTTGCCCAGACTGGGCTACCAAAACAAATCCTGACAGGCCATGGAAACCCCTTCATGAGTAAGGTGATGTAAGAATTGTGCAAGACCTTGCAAATATCTCAGTTGAAGACATCAGTATATCATCTGCAGACAGATGGCCACGTCAAAAGGTTTAATAGAACCTTAAAAAGCCATGCTGAAGAAGGTGATAGAAAAGGATGGCCATGACTGGGATTCTCTGCTTCCATAGCTTCTATTCTCTATTAGGGAAGTCCCACAAGCCTCTACCAGCTTACCTCTGTTTGAGCTTCTGTATGGCGGACATGCCTGTAGACTCTTGCATATAGCGAATGAGACCTGGGAGGTGGAAGTTACACGCCATCAAAGTGTCATCAAACATGTCACCCAGATGCAAGAAACAATTGTGAAGGTAATGCCTATTGTAACGATGCATTTTCTCGAGACACAAAAAGCCCAAACAAGAGTCTACAACCGGTCAGCCAGGGTGAGGCACTTCAACCCCAGAGACAGGGTGCTTGTATTGATTCTCACAGTGGAAAGTAAGTTTCTAGAGAAATGGAAGGACTCCTATGAAGTGGCAAAGAAACTTAGAGAGGTGAACTACAAGGTTAATCAAGCCGGAAGATGGGAATAATATCAAGTTTATCATGTCAATCTAATTAAACCGTTGGAAGACAGGGACCCTGTAGAATTTCCATGTCTGATGACCAAGTCGGAAGCTGACATTGAAGATGTCATTGTGGCACCCCATGGGTTAATGTGCCACAGTAACATCCCACGGGTTCCCTCCCCACAACACACTGACTTACACTAGCACCTCTGGGCCAGGAGGGGGAGCACAACCTGCTCTCTTAAATACTCCAGTTCAAGAGGAAGTAGGAGGCAGAAGAAGTCAGCTCTGAGTTGAGCGCAGAGTTAGTTTCAGTTCCTGGGAGAACTGAGAGAGGCTGTAGTGTCAAAGAAGCTGTGCCACGCTTCTCTACAGTGCTCACGATTCCAGGCCTAGCTAGGGTCTGAGGAGAGGAAAGACAGTGGAACACATCTGGGAGCTTGAGTGCCATTACCACTTGCCCCAGAGAAGCACACAGAACGGACACCGGATCCGGCACTGTGTCTGACACACACAGCACAGTGAATCCAGGAGTAGTGGAGTCTCAAGACCACCACAGTACCATAGCAAAGCAACACGGTGGAGTCAGTACAGCACAAAAGCCTCAAGTTGCCTAGCCAAGTGGTACCAGCAGAGAAAGAGAGAGTGAGACAGTGCCAGCAGCTAAGCTAGAAGCAGCAGCAAGGACACATACACAGCGCAGCACGAGGAAGCTGAGGACCTGGACAGGGAGGGAGAAACCCGGCCCCAGTACAAACTCCGTGGACAATCTGCAACATCGCAGTAAAGCTTTGGAAACTACAAAACGTGAGTGTGTGTTCCTTAACCCGTCTCCACTATCATCCCCTACTATTACATCCACCATAGACTATAACAACCACTGCCCCGGGGACCTTGCTTCTACCTACGGAGAGCAGTACCATCTAAGCTGCCTAACATCATCCCCGGAGGTTCTGCAGCAGCGATGGTCCCCCATACTGACCACACACCGTGGGTGGCGTCACGATAAACTCTATCCCCTGTACATATTACCTTTTTACTTGACAGGGCCCGGGACACGGTCCGGACCATGACCCCGTGACATCCCCAGCAGCAAACCCGGTCCGGATCCGAGTACCCCCGTCCCAGTGAGCTCGACATCATAGTTGCAGAGACATTGTCAAAGGCCCAGAAGCAGTAGTGTCGGGAATTGCTGCAACGGAACAAAGACCTGCTCTCAGAATTTCCTGACTGCACAAAAGTCACGGAAAATGAGGTGCTGACAGACCCTCAGGTGAGGGTGAATTTAAGACCTTACCAAATTTCTTGAAGCAAGATGGGAGGTGATCTCCAAGGAGGTAAAGCAGATGCTAAACCTGGGAGTCATGGAGGAATCCCGAAGTGGCTGGTCCAGTCCGATTGTCCTTGTACCAAAGCCAAATGGAGAGTGGAGATTCTGCAACAACTACCAAAAACCTAATAAGGTCTCCAAATTTGATGCATACCCAATGCCCCATGTTGATGAACTGATCAAAAGGCAGGGGCCAGCACGATATAAAACTACCCTGGATCTAACCAAAGGTTAATGGAAAATCCCTGTGGCACAAGAAGCTAAGGAAAAGGCAGCTTTCTCTACACCTGACATTTGTTTCTAATACACCAGAATGCAGCTTGGACTCCAGGAAGCTCCTGCGACTTGGGTGCAACAGAGCTTACATTCCTCCTGACCTATAAAGAGCTTTTCTTACCTTAAATAAATTGAGAGAGCAGAGCATTGTGGTTGTAACAGGCTGGTACTTTATTAAGATTTAATCATAAATCCATTTGTTATTTTTTTAATCATCAAAACTTTTATAAACACACGTTGCATCCATAGTCATGTAAACAAATGACTCTTTATTTGTAAACACTGAAAATTTAACTTTATTTAATCCACTGATCCCCCCAGCAGAGCTGGGTGACCCTATCTCTAACAAAGTGCCAGCAGATAACATTAAAAACATTCATAGGGGCGGGTGGGCGGGGGTTCCAGCAATTGCTGGTTATCATTGAACTATGCTGCCAAGTTGCCCCCTTTTATACCTGGGCTCTGGGTTAGTTGCCCAATCAAATAAATTGAATTTGGCGGGTTAACTCCCGCCGATTTTCGTTATGTGACGTCATTTGACCCAGCAACTATTCTGCTGGGCCAATGACAAGGTTTCTCTTTTGCAGCTCGTTGCCCCAAGATGGCTCCCATCCTAAAAGGATGGGTGCCATTTCATGGGTGCAACAGAGCTTACATTCCTCCTGACCTATAAAGAGCTTTTCTTACCTTAAATAAATTGAGAGAGCAGAGCATTGTGGTTGTAACAGGCTGGTACTATTAAGATTTAATCATAAATCCATTTGTTATTTTTTAATCATCAAAACTTTTATAAACACACGTTGCATCCATAGTCATGTAAACAAATGACTCTTTATTTGTAAACACTGAAAATTTAACTTTATTTAATCCACTGATCCCCCCAGCAGAGCTGGGTGACCCATTAGGACGGCGCCCTTGAGGTGCCGGCCCCCCCCAACCAAGCCTCCACAATGCTCTGTGCCCCGACATTAAAAATGTCGAGGCCAACCTCCGACAAGTGAACCATGTCCTGGCGATACATGCCATGGACAAAACCCTCCAATTCCCTGTGCCTGTAAGAAAACATGCCTATTGTGGGTAGGAATTTTTCCATCTCCCTGTTCAATTTTTTACGCATTTTTTCTAGGAACATGTTATTCCTTACTTTCCAAATTAATCGCGGAATTACTTCCGAGAATACGAATTTTGCACCTTGTACCCTCTGGGCGAGCCAACAAAAATCAGACTTGATTCGCCACAAAAGTTCGAGTGAAGAACTTTTTCCTAAATCGTTTCCACCGGCATGACAAATGACTAAGTCCGGCCGGGGGAAACGGTCCAGCAATTGAAGTATTACTTCATTCATATTATGCCACCTCAAACCCCTTACCCCATGCCAATGGATGATCACTTCAGATTCCTTGAATGAGAGATTCTCCGTGTAGCTTCTGTTCATGGCCCTCCTGTGAGCCCAGTAGATGAAGGAGTGGCCGATGATCCACACTATTTTTGGGCCTGGTAAACAAATTAACTATTAGATCATCTTGTAAAGAAAATGTACTACACATGTGTGTGTGTGTGTGGGGGGGGGGGGAGGTGACTCCATCAGTCAAATATTCATATTTATTGGGCGTATGTATTTTTTAAATGCATTAGATTTCCACCTACCTACTCTCTTAATGCAAGCTTCGTTGACCCGCTGTTGAGCAGCCAAACTTGCTGCACCAATGCGAAACGAGTGTGAGGTCAGATTGAGGTTTTTTGATTCTAGACGATCTAAACATTTATGTAAGATTGTTCTAAATTGAAAAATGGTCAACGGGGTACCATCAATATGTACGAATAAAATTCCTGGTGACGAGGAACGAGTGCTCAACCACGTTCTCATTGCTACAACCGGGCAAATCCTTTCGTTATCTGAGGGATGAAGGACAATCATTTGACCTCTGCCGAGTTGGTCTGTCTTGGATTTGCGTAAGTAAATATACAATGCCGATTGAGACAATGAGATATCTTGTAATCGAAGACCCGATGTATTATTTTTACTTATAGATACTAATTCACTAATTCTCATTGCCGTAAAAAATAGAGTTAGGAAAGATGTTCTAAACAGATTAGTTTCGTAGCTGCTGGAGCAAACATCACCCAGTATGCTACATATATTTGCCAGGACGGACAGGGGCATGGGTGATCTCTTGTCGGGTACACAAAAAGATTTTTTATATCCCAACAAGAATTTCTTAACCAAAAAAGATTCAGTAATTGCTGGGAAACCGGATAATTTAAGAAAAAAACGAAATCCCAGCAATTATTTTTGTTACTGATGAGTAGGCTAAACGCCTAGCTGCAAGGGACTGGAGAAAGGGGAGAGACGCTCGACCTGCTTCGGCTGTTGGGCAAGCTCCGACCTGTACACAAAATTGCACCCACGAATGCCAGGACGTGCAATATGACGCCCATGTCCGGGGTGCAAGCGATTGGCGCACAAAGTGCGGAATTAACCCAACAGAAGATTCCATAAATCTATTGGTACCTGACTGCTGTTCGGTTCCGCCCAGGGACATCTGGCCAGGAACTGCGCCGTGTCATTGCGGGAGAGAAGAACACACAGAGGGTGACTAATTGTAATGAGAAATTTATATTTTATCCAAATATTACATTCTAAACAAATAACTGATAACTTTTTAAGTAGCGTCAAAATTAAATGTGATTTGGATGATAAAGAGTTAATGGTGAACGCTGACCCCTTGTCATTAGTGTGAAAAATAATCCTCCTATTTGTTAGGCTATTACCCCAGAGAGTAAGGATAACTGTCAAAGAAAATGTATCGCGGAGTGAGGGGGAATTTGCAAATTGTTTGACCAGTTCATTCGGCCATTTAGCTGATACCCACTCTTTTCTGAAAAGAATGCCTAACCCCATGTCGTCAGCATGGACATGAAGTGGTAGATCTGTAGCATGAATGAACTGAGACTGACAACAAGTGACCCCATTAAAACGCGACAAAAATTCTGACCATACCTCTAAGTCCAGTTTAAGGGGTCGCGTAATTACTATCTGTGAACCAGGATTAGTAGCGGTCATGCCTTCGTATAATCGCCGTAGGAACGGCCGACCGAATGGTATGACCCGCAGGGCAAAGTTAAGGGATCCCGCTAATATCTGAAATTCTTTCAATGTGGCACTTGTTTTCTTACTAAAAGTATTAATCATTTCCCTTAATTTAACAATTTTATCATTAGGAAGCCTAAATTCCATTTTTTGTGAGTCAATTAGAATTCCTAAAAACTCTATAGACGTGTGCGGGAGCGTGGTTTTTTCGAGGGCTACCGGTACGCCGAAATGGTCCATAAGCGATAAAAATGCATGCAGTAATGATTCACAGCATTTAGAACCTGGGGGGCCGATGAATAAGAAGTCATCTAAATAGTGTGATATTCCCCCTTCCGGAGAAACTCTCTGGGTGCACCACTGAAGGAAAGATGAAAATGTTTCGAAATAATTACAAGACATGGAGAAGCCCATCGGGAGGCATCTGTCAAAATAGTATTTGCCTTCAAAGGTGAAGCCCAGAGAATTGAAACCGGAGGGGTGAACCGGGAGTAAGCGAAATGCTGATTGTATATCGGACTTCGCTAATAACGCTCCTCTACCGAATTTTTGCAACAATTCGATCGCAGAATCAAAGGACGCATATGAAACCGATGCAACCTTTGGGTCTACTTGATCGTTCAATGATGCGCCCTCAGGATAGGATAGATGATGGATCATTCTAAACGACCCTTTATCTTTTTTGGGGACTATCCCCAGAGGGGAAATGCGGAAATTTTTAAAAGGGGGGTGTGAAAATGGGCCTGCACATCTACCGTCTAACAATTCCTTATTAATTTTATTCTGAATTTCATTTGGGAACTTATTAGCCGACGGTAAGTTATTATGGGGTATGCAACCTGAACCAAGGAAAGGCGGAACGTAAAATCCGTGTTCAAATCCGGAGTGCAACATTTCCGCGCTATCCTGATCCGGGTACTGGTTTAACCAGGGTATTAGTTTTGTGAGCCTCACTGGGCTCGGGGCTTTTAAGAAAGGGCTCCTTAACTACGTTTGGGTTTTGTTTTTTAAAACATTTAATCGCAGAATGCCCTCCTCCGCATGATGAACATTCGTGCCGGTAGCGGCAATTTTGCAACCACCTGCAAGAAGATTCATTGAATGCAAAACAGAATCCCTTCTTAGCTGTAGGTAATGTAGTCTGTTTCGCTAATGGCTGGCGCGGGGGAACCATCAACTGGAGCCAAAGACCCACGTCTTTGGATCCCCATTTCAATGAGGGATGAACGGCCAATTTTTGACGAAAAGCCTCGTCGTAATTCAGCCATCCCGTTCCCCCAAAGTGTCTGTATGCTTCCAAGATTATATCCACATGTTGGAACAATCCTGAGCACAGATTGGGGCACTTTTCGCCCAAAACCGCGGCGTATATTAAAAAGGCTTGAAGCCACGTGTTAAATGAGCGGTAAGCTCTTTTCTTATTATCGCTTTCCTTGTCATCGCGCCCCTCGTACTTAGACGAGTCGCGGGTGGGAAGAAGGGAAAATATATCTAAAAATCCCCCCCCCCAAATTTTTTCCTTTACATTCAATGTCAAATGAAATCCCAACGGGGATACCTCGCAAGGAATGGCTTCTTTCAAGTGTGCTTCGGGGATTCCCGAGCTAGCCTTTGCTTGTGAGAGTGCCCCAGAGGGAGAAGCAGCTAGTAGAGCTGCGGCTACCGTTTCTCTAACTAGTACAGAAATAGAAGATGCTAAAGAAGGGGTAATACTGTTACTTAAATAGTGATTCTCACCGACTCCTGGTGTAATTGTCGCTCCCTGTCCACTGGAGACGTCCATCCTCGAGAGACCCGGGTAGCTGATTTCATCATCGCGGCTGCCGGTCTGTTGCGGTCCTGTTTCCGCTCCGCCGTTCCTGTATTGATGCTGTAGGCCCCAGACTTGAAGTGCCGGGCTCGCCCCTCCACAGATGGTATCAGGAGTAGTGGGGACGCTGGGTCCATTCGCCAGTGGGGGGCCACTGGGCAGGTTTAGCCTTTGCGCATCAGCCCCTCCGTCTCTAGGGGGCATGATTTGTAGAAGATGTGACGGAGGGCCCCTGGGTATTTCTACCGCCGGCCTCTGGCTCGGGCCTATCTGTGCCCTAGCATCTAGGCCTGGTTCTATAGCTCTCTGCCTCCATACCGATTCAGCTCCCCATTGGGAAGTTTGCCCGTCCCTTCCCATGACGGTGTTTGGGACCGTACATGGGCTGTTGATCCCGGCATTCAAGGTAAGCTCGGTATGCAAGGAGGGCTGTGCGCCCCTCCTGTCTCCGCTCAGGTTTAGCTCATTGTGTAAGGAGGGCTGTGCGCCCCTCCTCTCTCCACTCAGGTTTAGCTCAGTGTGTAAGGAGGGCTGTGCGCCCCTCCTATCTGCGCTCAGGTTTAGCTCCGTATGCAAGGAGGGCTGTGCGCCCCTCCTGACCCAGCTCGCGCTATCCCGTGTGACGGCGCTGTGCGCTGGGATCGGGGACATACCTATGCCATTGGTCCCGGTTGTCAGGTTCAGCTCATCGTGTAGAGAGGGCTGTGCGCCCATCCTCGCCCCATTTGCGCGTACCCCCGTGACTGTGCTGTGCGCCGGGGGCCCGCTTGTGTCCCCGGCGATGTGTTCCTCTGGGCCGCGGGACGTCATTTCCGCCTGGCCGGGTGACGTCACTTCCTGTGCGACTCCTAAATCTCTTCCCGCATCGGCTGCCCGGGACCCAGACCTCCGCTCACCATCCCTCCGGGTCTGACGAGTGCTGACACTGCCGCTTCTCCCTTGCTTCTTTCCGACCCTCTTTTGCGACGGGGGTGAGTATGCTTCTCTCCGGGGTCTTTTCTGCCGCTGGCTGCGGCGGCGTAATGACGGGTCTTGGAGCTCGCGATCCGCCTCTTCCCTCTCTGCTCTCGGAGGTGGGGAGCCTTCATCATTGAGGCACTTGCGGAGCCAATCTTCGCCTCCTTGGCTTCCTGCCTTCAGTAGCAGGCGCTCTAATAGGGAGTCCATGGTTCCAGCAATTGCTGGTTATCATTGAACTATGCTGCCAAGTTGCCCCCTTTTATACCTGGGCTCTGGGTTAGTTGCCCAATCAAATAAATTGAATTTGGCGGGTTAACTCCCGCCGATTTTCGTTATGTGATGTCATTTGACCCAGCAACTATTCTGCTGGGCCAATGACAAGGTTTCTCTTTTGCAGCTCGTTGCCCCAAGATGGCTCCCATCCTAAAAGGATGGGTGCCATTTCATTCTAGAGGGCCTTGGACAGGATTCTTACACCCCATAAGAAGTATGCAGCAGCATACCTGGACAATATCATGATCTTCAGCCCGGATTGTGGAAATCATCTAGGAAAGGTCCAGGCGGTGTTTGATGTCCTGAGGAAGGCGGGATTGACCATTAATTTGAACAAGTGTGCCATGTTGAGGGTAGAAGCCAAGTATCTGGGTTAAAACCCTAGATTAACAAGATAGAAGCAATACAGAACTGGCCGAGAACTCTCTCAAAGAAGTAAGTTAGGGCTTTTCTAAGTATTGTGGGATACTACAGAAGGTTAAACCGAACTTCGCCATGATGGCTGCACCATTGACTGATCTCCTTAAAGGTACAAGGTCTGCTATAGCCAAGTGAACCTCAGAGGCAGAGACTACATTACGGGTCATTCCATGTCAAGTGATCCAAAAATGAATATTTTTTTTCCCTGACGTCCTCAGATTTTTAAAAAAAATTTTCTATCTGAAGAACAACTTTATCTAATTACAAAAAAAAAGTTTTGAATTTTTTTCTTTATCTGTTAATTTTTTACAGATTTTTAAAGTTTTAAAAAAGTGCGAATTTTGGCCTGGTATGGCTTTACATTTTCTATCATATCTCGGGCTAGAAATAAGATAGAGAAACAAAATAAACACCAATCTACTCAGAACTGTCCAGGCTTTCATCAGATATGTCACAAGAGGATATTTGTTAATATTTTACCCATGTGATCGCAAGCGCAAAACTTTAAAACGCATTTCCGAAAAATCGGCGCGCTTTAAATATTTCAAAAACTGCCCATGTGTCTGCTTTGCTCTTAGCCACATCTGTACCAAATTTCAAGTTGGGATCGCAATGGGATCATATTTTAACATATTTTACTAGTAAGAGCGTCAATGGGTCATTCCATATCAAGTGATCTAAATATGAATATTTTTTTTTACCTGACGTCTTTAGATTTTTTTTTTTTTTTTTTTCCTTTATGAAGTACTACTTTAGTTAATTACAAATTAAAAGTTTGGAATTTTTTTCTTCATCAGTTAATTTTTTACAGATTTTTAAAGTTTAAAAAAAGGTTGAATTTTGGCCTGGTATGACTTTACATTTTTTTTATCTCAGGCTAGAAATAAGATAATGAAGTGGGAGAGGCGTCATTTTACTCAGAACGGTAACAGCTTTCATTTGAGATGTTACAAGACTATGTTTCTTTATATCAAATTCAAACTATTGACGGGCAATTGTGAAAAAATGACTGATTGTGTTCTTGGTGACTTTTGAATTGACACTATAATAGTTAAATATTTTGCACTTAGGTCCAATGAATGCGTCCATGGGGTCAAGCTGGGACAGAGTCATCACAAATTAGCCTTATTTGCAGATGACCTGCTACTTTACATCTCCCAGCCCCTGGTCTCCATCCCTTCGGTCTTAATGGAGTTTGAACGGTTCGGACAATTGAGCAACTTTAAAGTGAATTGCTCCAAAACCGAGGCACTCAATATTTCTTTGCCTGGAGAATTGGTTTCTCATCTATCTAAACAGTTCCCATTTAAATGGAAAGTAGAAGCCATTAAGTACTTGGGAGTCTTTATACCAAAAGATCTTAAACAAATATTCAATTTAAATTATCAACCCTTTTGACTAACGCGGAATCTGCATTTACCTCCTATAGACAATTAAAGCTATCCTGGTTCGGGAGAATAAACGTAGTCAAGATGGATGTCTTGCCCCGACTCTTATATACTTTTCAGACAGTTCCTGTTCTATTGGATAGAGGTTTCCTCTCCAAAATGCAATCTATGATCCTTAGATTTGTCTGGGGGGGCAAGAGGTCCAGATTGCGAATGAATATCCTATCCTTGCCCGAGACCAGAGGAGGGGTTGGACTACCCAACATACGAGCGTACTTTGAGGCTTCCTCTCTTGTTAGAGCTCTAGATTGGCATTATCATGCGTCCTCCAAGAAATGGGTAGGGGTGGAGCAAGAGGGTTTGGGGATTCCGCTGAAACACCTGCTTTGGATTTCCCCTAAAGACTCCACAGACCTAGTACCTTTGACAGACATGACCAGAAACACCTTGAAGGTATGGCACCTAGTGACGAAAACCCTCCGCTTAAACGACAGACTTAGCCCTTTGACTCCCCTTTTTTCCAACCCATCTTTCCCACCCTGATTTGACAGGCAGAGATTTTTATGTTGGCGGATTGTGGATGACACCCGAGTAGGACAGACTCTGTCCAGTGGTGGTTTGCCCCCGATGGCAGAGCTACAACTCAAAGAACCTACGAGACCTCTTAAGTGATTCGAATTTCTCCAATACAGAGCATAATTATATTCAGCTGACCACTCTTGCAGGGTAAGATTGACGCCCAACGTATTGGAGAGGTTATTCCAACTGGAGGCTCCACCGAGGCGCAAAATATCATTTCTATACCAGGCCTTAGGGTCCATGAGAGAGCAGGGCACCCTTTACTTCCAACGTGCTTGGGAGAGGGAATTGGGGTGTAGCATTTCAGAAGCTAATTGGCAGAAATGCTTTATATTTACTCACTCACTAGCTAGCGCTTGTTCTGCACAAGAAAGAAGCTATAAGCTGCTCACTAGATGGTACTTGTGCCCGACGACACTCCGGAACATGTTCCCTGGAACCACTGATACCTGCTGGCGCTGTGGGGAAGAGAAGGGTACAATGATACACATTTGGTGGAGTTGTGGGGAAATCCGGCGGTTCTGGTCTGAGGTTTTCAATGCATACGCCCGGATAACAGGTAAACAAGCCGAATGCTGCCCAGAATCGGCAATGTTATCCATTTTTCCAGGTCCTATTGGGCTACAGAAGAGGGATATTCTCCGCTTTTGCATCTCGGCTGCTCGTGCTGTGATCCCGAGGTTCTGGAAATCAAGCCGGGCTCCATCTCTACTTGATTGGTTCAAAGAATTGATGGACATATATCGAATGGAGGAGCTCGCAGCTGATGCGTCGGGATCTCGGAACAAATTCTTAGGGATTTGGGTTGAATGGATTCTTTTTCACGACTCTGCAGAATTTAGGAGTATCTTTTCCAGCACAGATAATATGGCTCGACCTCTGGCTGATGGGGAGCCAGTGGGATGAGTACCCTTTCTCCTTCCCATACCTCACCCGTCCCCCCCCCCCCCTTTTTTTCTTACGTGGCTTTTCTTTCCCAGTATAACTTTTTCTAATGGTTTTTGTTTCTCTTCTCTCTCTCTTCTTTTCTATCTCTCTTTTCTTCCCATCTGATACATTCAGTCTAGGTATTTCCTTTCTACGCCTATACCTTCAGAATTCTAGTGAACATTAGACAGGTATCGAAAACTCTGAGCTGTGAGTAGATCATTAATATTTCGGCCTTCCTTTCCGGTACACCAGTCGCTAGACTATTCCAACTAGGCCTCAACGGGTAATGACCCACTTACGTGGTCAACCTGTTAGAAGGGGCCAAGTAATAAAAATCATTCTGCTGGGGCTGCTTGTCCCCTTGACATCAGAACATCTCAAAACCCTGAGAAAGGTTGTATACTTGAGTGTTTGGAATTATATTTAGATTGTAGTATATATTGCACCAGAGATAAGCGCAAAAGTAAATTTGCAGCTTATCTTAAGGTTACTAATAACTTTGTGAATTCTCTTTTTGTATATTTTATATGTCTCAAGATTTTGTTAAAAGATTGAATGTCTGTCTTTCATATGTTTTTTCAAAATTTAATAAAAATGAGATTAACCATAGTTAAATATTTTAAAATATGATCCCATCACGATCCCAACTTGAAATTTGGTACAGATGTGGCTAAGAGCATAAAAGACACATGGGCAGTTTTGGAAAATTTTTATTAAAATGTTTTTTTCGGAAATGCGTTTCAAAATGTTGCGTTTGCATTCGCATAGGTAAAAAATTAAAATTAACAAATATACTCTTGTGACATATCTGGTGAAAGCCTGGACAGTTCTGAGTAGAATGGTGTTTATTTTGTTTCTCTATCTTATTTCTAGCCCGAGATAAAAAAAATTTAAAGTCGTACCAGGCCAAAATTCACCCTTTTTTTAAACTTTAAAAATCTGTAAAAAATTAACTGATGAAGAAAAAAATTCCAAACTTTTAATTTGTAATTAACTAAAGTAGTACTTCATAAAGGAAAAAAAAAAAAAAAAATCTAAAGACGTCAGGTAAAAAAAAATATTCATATTTTGATCACTTGATATGGAATGACCCATTGACGCTATTAATAGTAAAATATGTTAAAATATGATCCCATTGCGATCCCAACTTGAAATTTGGTACAGATGTGGCTAAGAGCAAAGCAGACACATGGCCAGTTTTTGAAATATTTAAAGCGCGCCGATTTTTCGGAAATACGTTTTAAAGTTTTGCGCTTGCGATCACATGGGTAAAATATTAACAAAGATCCTCTTGTGACATATCTGGTGAAAGCTTGTATAGTTCTGAGTAGAATGGTGTTTATTTTGTCTCTCTATCTTATTCCTAGCCTTAGTTATGAGGAGAAACGTAAAGGCAGGCAACAGCGAAATTCACACTTTTTCCGAACTTTGAAAATCATTTAAAAAAAAAATAAATTTTTTAAAAAATTTTTCTCTTCACATTTTGCATTGTCTGACATGCTATTATCAAATAACAAAATCTCAAAAGAATTAAAAATATAGAGGTAATAATCATTGGTTCACTTGACATGGAATGACCCTTTCAAGAGTTCAGGAAACAGCCGTGCCTGGTGGCACCCAACTACAATAAAGAATACGTGATCCAACTTTTGTACCTGATTTCCAACAGCTGTAATATGCTGCTGTACATGGCTCTGGACTCTGTATTGGTAATTCCTATTGTTATGCTTGTTTGAAACTTTAATAAATACATTTACGGAAAAGAAAAAAAGAATATGTGATCCAGATGGACGCCTCAGAAGTTGGCTTGTGAGCAGTATCGTCTCAGGAGATAAACAGCGAGGAACATGCCATTCTCTACCTGAGTCGGAAACGGTCTACTTCTGAGAATAACTCTATAGTGGAGAAAGGATGCTTAGCCATAAAATGGGCGCTTAATACATTACGTTACTAACTGCTAGGCCGGAGATTTAATCTAGTCTCAGATCATGCCCCACTCAGATGGATGAGCGATAAAAAAGGGAAAAATGTCAGAGTTACTCGGTGGTTCTTAGCCCTCCAGGATTGATTAGAGCTTCCAGGTTGAGCATAGGGCAGGATGACTCCATGCTGATGCCCTATCAAGACCCCCTTGTCTAGTTGGAGAAGGTGTCAATCCCCACGGCTTTTAGTTGAGGGGGAGGTATGTAAGAGGGCAGCTGGATGTGTGATCGATGGGAGATATGTACCACAGAGGTGGCTGTCTTCAGATATATAAACCCAATTGTGGTAAGTTGAGGGTTGTTAGGTGCTGGGAGCGGGTCTAGAAGCTCTCATGCCCCCATTCTTGGAAAGGAAACGTGGTTTTAAATGATGCTCTGGAGACACATCCAGGAGGACATCCATGAGAGAGAAGCGTGCTGTGGTGTACAGCCGACTCTACCGGTAATGGACTGTTTATGTTTCCTTTACATCATTTTATGCCAAAGAACAGCAAACTTTATACTTTTCTCTGTGTTGGTTTATGAAGCTGAGAATGAACCTAAACACTGACTGAAGCAAGAAACTGGTGTCTGGTGTGACTCTGACCTGCAAAGAGGAGTGAGTAACCCCATGATTTAATATGAACTGTTAGGCTGGGGTTACACATAAGCCCTCAGTCAGTTTTTGGCTTCAGTTTTGTCATTTTTTTTTTCTAAGTCCAAAAACTGACAGAAAAACGCATTGGGTGTAATAAACACCCTGTGCGTTTTTCTCTGGAGCTCAAAACATTGCCCTGTCCGTTTTTGAGCCAAAGGGTAGGGTCACATTGCAAACATGAATTGCATTCACCGCATCCGGATCCGGATGCGGTGAATGCAATTCCGGTCACACACATTTTTATTCAAAAATGTGTGCAGAATACCGCACTGCGGTTACCGGATGGCTCAGGATGTGTAATCCTGAGCCATCCGGTAACTGCAGAGTGTGCGGATCCCGATCGGCCAAGTTAATAAAGAGTTAATTAAAGTACAGAACTGACTGTTAGAGGTCTGTAGGGGGGGCTTAGACCCCCCCTACAGACCGGGCGGCCACTTCTATAGTGTTCTTCTACAATAATAGTACCTATGGCACGGGCTGATCTGAGCTCCGTGCATGTGGTGCAAATATCCCCCCTCCCCCTATCACTATACAGGGGTGCATACACCCCTGTAGTACAGTACTGCTTTATTTAATGTATAAACAGCAAGATTTGTACCAAACGGCAGAGAATTATATATTTACATGTCCCATAGGCAGAGTCGAGTGATTTCCATGGGCGGGGCTGTGTGCATTAGCCTCCGCCCGCTCCTTCTTGATGGCCGCCCCCTCTGGCCGTAATCCAGTGTTCTGGGGGTGGCCGAGTCGTTAAAGGGGCGTGGCTAACCGCGGCTCATGGTTAGCCACGCCCCTTTAACGACTCGGCCACCCCCAGAACACTGGATTACGGCCAGAGGGGGCGGCCATCAAGAAGGAGCGGGCGGAGGCTAATGCACACAGCCCCGCCCATGGAAATCACTCGACTCTGCCTATGGGACATGTAAATATATAATTCTCTGCCGTTTGGTACAAATCTTGCTGTTTATAACATTAAATAAAGCAGTACTGTACTACAGGGGTGTATGCACCCCTGTATAGTGATAGGGGAGGGGGGATATTTGCACCACATGCACGGAGCTCAGATCAGCCCGTGCCATAGGTACTATTATTGTAGAAGAACACTATAGAAGTGGCCGCCCGGTCTGTAGGGGGGTCTAAGCCCCCCCTACAGACCTCTAACAGTCAGTTCTGTACTTTAATTAACTCTTTATTAACTTGGCCGATCGGGATCCGCACACTCTGCAGTTACCGGATGGCTCAGGATTACACATCCTGAGCCATCCGGTAACCGCAGTGCGGTCCCAGAAACGCTGCGAAAACTGCTGCCTGCATGATTTTAAACGCAGGCAGCAGTGCCGGATCCGGCCACCGGATGGCTTGTGAAGCCATCCGGTGTTTTGCATAGGCTTCCATCAGGAGCCTTTCCTGGTCCGGTTTTGAGCATTTTTAAAGCTCAAAACCGGATCAGGATTTTAAACAAAAAACGCCAATGTGACCCTACCCAAAAACGCAGTAAACAGCGTTTTTGGCATCAGTTAAAAAACGCATGCGTTTTCATGCGTTTTTTTAACATGGGGCCCTATGGGAAACGCATGCGCGAACGCATGCAAACGCATGCACTTGCGTTTGCGCATGCATTCGCGCATGCGTTTTTTTTAATGAAAATTCCAAAAACGTACAGGAGTGCAGGAGACACAAAAAGCACCCTATAAAAAAACGGATTGGTGATGAAAATGACTTCCAAAAACGGATTTCTATGTGTAACCCCAGCCTTACAACATCCAGACATCTCCTGCCTGTCCATTGTGTTTTCTACTGTTGTGCTGATGATGATGTTTCTCCTATACATTAAGACATGTCCTGCCGTCCATTGTGTTCCCTACTGTACTGTTGTCGATGATGATGGTTCATCTACATATTCAGACATTTTCTGCCTGTGCATTCTGTTTTCTATGGTTCTGTTGCTAATGCTTCTACTACACATTCAGACATCTCCTGCCTGTCCAGTGTGTCCTACCATTCTACTGCTTCTCCTGCACATCCAGACATCTCTTGCCGTCCATTGTGTTCCCTATTGTTCTGCTGCTGCTGCTTCTACTACACATTCAGACATCTCCTGCCTGTCCAGTGTGTCCTAGCATTCTGCGGCTTCTCCTACACATCCAGACATCTCCTGCCTGTCCAGTGTGTCCTAGCATTCTGCGGCTTCTCCTACACATTCAGACATCTCCTGCCTGTCCAGTGTGTCCTAGCATTCTGCGGCTTCTCCTACACATCCAGACATCTCCTGCCTGTCCAGTGTGTCCTAGCATTCTGCGGCTTCTCCTACACATTCAGACATCTCCTGCCTGTCCAGTGTGTCCTAGCATTCTGCGGCTTCTCCTACACATCCAGACATCTCCTGCCTGTCCAGTGTGTCCTAGCATTCTGCGGCTTCTCCTACACATTCAGACATCTCCTGCCTGTCCAGTGTGTCCTACTGTTCTGCTGCTTCTCCTACACATCCAGACATCTCCTGCTGTCCAGTGTGCCCTACCATTCTGCTGCTTCTCCTACACATCCAGACATCTCCTGCTGTCCATTGTTTTCCCTATTGTTCTGCTGCTGCTGCTTCTCCTACACATCCAGACATCTCCTGCCTGTCCAGTTTGTCCTACCATTCTGCTGCTTTTCCTACACATCCAGACATCTCCTGCCTGTCCAGTGCGTCCTACCATGCTGCTGCTTCTCCTGCACATCCAGACATCTCCTGCCTGTCCAGTGTGTCCTACCATTCTGCTGCCTCTCCTACACATCCAGACATCTCCTGCCTGTCCAGTGTGTCCTACCATTCTGCTGCTTCTCCTACACATCCAGACATCTCCTGCCTGTCCATTTTGTTCTATACTGTTAAGCACAAAATATAAGAATTCTGAAACTAATCCAAAAAGAAGGGAAGAATTTTGGACATCTTGTCAAAAACCCATTTCTTCTTCACCTGTCATATAACAAACCCGCTGCTTATAACCAAAAAAAGAGATTTTTTTTGCAGTTAATCTTGAGGATACTTATTGGCTACCAATATTTCTCCAGATTTCTTCTCTATACTCTCACATGGCAGAGAACATCGGCTGCTCCTTGGAACTGTCATTTTGCAGGAAGTTGCACCCAACCATTGACATATGGATCTGCAGTTATAGGTAAGGACTTCTCCATTATTGGTAATAAATGTATGTTTATTATACTCTTTACTATAAAGTAAAGATATATGGCCCAGTATTACATAGTCAACAGGGTGTAGGGTAAAGTATAACAGAAATGATGATCCTGCCATTAAGGTTTTATAGAGCAGGAAAATATGAGGAAGATCTCAGCAGAGAAACAAAGATCAAAGTCTACAATAATAAAGTATATGCTGGAATATAACCTACAGCCAGTAACACCAGGGACATTTGGTTCCTCTGCTCCTAATCAGTGTCAGCCATGGCGACTTCTGCGGTCAGAGAAGGACTGGAATGTTCCATCTGTCAGGACGTCTATAAAAATCCTGTAACCCTGAGATGTGGACACAGTTTCTGCTGGGACTGTATTAAGCAGCACCTGAATACACAGGACCGGTCTGGAGTTTATACCTGTCCTGAATGTAGAGAACAATTTAACAGGTGTCCTGCACTAAAGAGGAACATAGCTCTCACCAAATTAGTGGACATTGTTAATCCAAATGGAACCAAAGAGATCACCGGGATCCACTGCACTTACTGTATTCACTCTCCTGTACCTGCTGTTAGATCCTGTCTACACTGTGAGGCTTCTATGTGTGATAATCACCTGCGAGTTCACAGTAAAGGAGCAGAACACGTCCTGACTGATCCCAGCACTTCTCTGGAGACCCGGAAATGTTCTGTCCATAAGAAGATCCTGGAATATTACTGCACGGAGGACGAGGCTTGTATCTGTGTGTCCTGCAGTTTGGTTGGAGAACATCGGGGACACCGGGTGGAGACGCTGGATGAGGCCTCTGAGAAGAAGAAGAAGAAACTGAGAAATGTTCTCCAGAAACTGATTACAAGAGTAGAAGAAACTGAAAAAAGAATCCAGAGTGTGGAGGAACGATGGAGAAAAGAGCAAGAAAAAGCAGCTGCAGAAGCTGAGAATGTTACTGCCCTGTTTATAGACATCAGGAGACGGGTGGACGACCTGGAGAAGAAGGTCCTGAGTGACATCTCCAGGCGGGAAGAGAAGATGTCACTGTCACTGTCTGATGAGATCCACAAGCTGGTAATAAAGAAGGACGAGCTGTCCAGGAGGATGAGGCACATTGAGGAGCTGTGTAACATGACTGATCCACTGACTGTCTTACAGGAACTGGACACTGGTGACTTGTGTGATCCTAGAGAGGAGGAAGGTGATGAGGACACAAGAGGACATGGTGGAGGTGATGAGGACACAAGAGGACATGATGGAGGTGATGAGGACACAGGGGGACATGATGGAGGTGATCGGGGTGCGGAGCTGATCTCACACATATCAACCACATTATGTGCTATGATAAGAGATATAAATGTGATCTTCTATGTACAGGGTCCTGCAGACATATTACTGGATGTAAACACGGCTGCTAATAATCTCCTTATATCAGATGACCTGAAAACTGTGACCCGGACAAAAACACAGAATCGCCCAGAAACAGCAGAGAGATTCCGGTGTTATCAGGTGATGAGCAGGAGGGGATTTACCTCAGGACGACATTACTGGGATGTGGAGATCAGTAGATCTTATGTGTGGAAGGTGGGAATGTGTTATCCCAGTATAGACAGGAGGGGAGACCAGTCATACATTGGAAATAATAACAAGTCCTGGAGTTTAGGTGTAGAGCACAATATTATTTGTTCAGTGAGACATGACAGTAAAGTGATCCCGTTACCTCAGCAGATCTTCAGTGATAGAGTCAGGATCTGTCTGGATTATGAGGCCGGGCAGTTGTCCTTTTATGCCCTGTGTGACCCCATCAGACACTTACACACCTTCACTGCAGCCTTCACTGAACCCCTTCATCCTGTGTTATGTGTATATAGAGGTTCTATAAAGATATTGGGGACTCAGTAGCTGTGAGAAATGATATCTGATTGGTGGACTGTTCGTCCTATCAGATTCAGCAGTGGGAGGGGCCTCATCAGCGTTCTCCTCCTTACACAGTTATAGTGATTTTCGTAGACAACACACAGGGCGCCAGACAGTGCATGGATCCCCAGACAACACGTAGGGGGCAGAGACGGGGCATAAGAAAGCGCACGGAGCTCCAGACATTTACATTGTAGTGTCCTGTCACCAGCCATGTGTACTATTATCGTCCGAAAGCCAATAATCGCCCCATGTAAAGGTACCTTTATTAGATGATGTTTCAGAACGTTATGACTTTTATTATATTACTAAATGTGGGCCCATTGCTATCACATCGAGAGGTCAGTGACATACCGATAGGAGCAAGCTCTGTAGTGCTGGGGGTGGTGGCCATCTCTCCACCTGTGTGATGTCTTCTCTCCCTGTCTGCTCTCTCTCCCCTTGTGCTCTCTCCTTTGAGCTGTCTTCCTCTGTGCGCTCTCCCCACTTTGCTGTCTTTTCTCCTTTTTGCTTTCTCCTTTGAACTGTCTCTCCCCACTGTGTGCTCTTTCCCCTGTGTGCTGTTTCTCTCTCTGCCCTATGCTGTCTTCTCCCCTCATGTGCTCTTTCCTTTGAGCTGTATCCCCCTGTGCATTCTCTCTTCCCCTTGTGCAGTCTATGACCCCTATGCACTGTCTTTGGGCCCCTGTGCTCTGTCTGTGGGCCTGTATGTTGTCTCTGCCCCCCTGTGTGCTGTCTGGGGCTCCATGTGCTGCCTGGGGTCCTTTGTGCTCTCTGGGGTCACGTGCACTGCCTGTGGCCCTGTGCACTCTCTGCTCCCCTGTGTGCTGTTTGGGGCCCCATATGCTTTGGGGCCCCATGTGCTTTCTGGGTCCCTGTGTGCTGCCTGGGGCCCAGAGTGCTGCCTGGGGCCGCATTCTTCAGTAAATCACTCAATGGTTCTCAAAAGCATGAAAAATCTGATCTACCTGCAGAAGGAGTATAATCTGACCTGGAGGGGTATAATCTGGCCTAGGCCACTTTAACCTTGGGTATATTCCATACACAGATATCATTAACTGCTTCTCTGTGATCTAATAATAGAATCCCCCTAGAATATACAGTAGTGATAATACCACCAATACCCTGAACTAGGACTGATATTACCCCCATACAGTGACCATATAATGGTGATATCAGTTATACACCAGTGCTCTGCACTGCACTGTGCTTTGAAAAAGTATTTGTGGCACCCCTGCGGGTAAGTTGCCACTGGAACACCTGGTGCAGGGAGGGATTTCCACATCAGGTACACTTGCACATCCAACACCTTCCACCCCAGACCTGAAGGGGGAGCTCTACTTGCTGCCTTCAGGCAAGGTCCCCTATAAATTCAGGCTCAGGGGAGGAGTTAACAAAAAGAAAAAGTTGCGCCACACTGTACAATTCAAGTGGAAGGTTCAGGTGACAATGTCCCTTGCTCACCTGATCCTGTTGTGCCGACCGCACAACAGGTTGCAGAGCTGTGGACACGTCCGCTGATGTTCAAGCTGGCTCAGTAATCAATGTGGAACACGTGAACCGCCGGTGTCCGGTGCACGTGACCGCTATGGGAGGTGTTTGGTGTCAGGTCTGCGAGGTCCTGGGTCCCGAGCTGCAGTATATCACGCTTCCCGCAGGGAAGAGGATGTATGGCAGAAAACAGAGAGTGATAATAAACCCGCGCTCAGGGAGACCCGGACACTGCTATAGCATAAATTACCTTTAGGTTTTATTATATCGATATGGGAATCCAGTCTCCACAACGCGTTTCAACGCAAAAGGCGTCTTTATCAAGTGATAACCAGGATTCTCCATGACAATTACTTATATACATGCACAATCAACAAGGGGAGGGGATAATACACCGGTATAATACAATCTATGTAATGGATCCTGGAGAGGATCATAAAATCTCCATACAGTCCATTAAATGCAACAATATGCAATATATATATAGTGCAAGGCAATAATATATGTATATAAAAAAATATATATAAATTACCATATAAAATATAATCTAAATAAATACATGCATATAACAATTAATGTATAAAAAAGGAAAATATTATAATAAATAATAACAACAATGACCCTATAAAAAAAATATATATATATATAAAAAATACATGTATAATTATTAAAAATGTCATATACAACATTAAAAAATGATTAGTTAAAAAGTAGATTAGTTAAAAAGTGCTTTCCACAATGCTATTAAGGCCTTCTGGTTGCAATGTGCCCATTTTAAACATCCAGAAGGATTCTCTTCTATTGAGGGCATGTGTTCTATTTATCACTTTGTCCCCTATCTGTTCAATGACCGTCAAGGATAATTTAGAGGGGTCCCTATTATGTACCAAATCAAAGTGTTTTGAAACACTGTGATTTGGGAATCCAATACTTATATTATGTCTATGTTTGTTTAACCTTGCCCTCATACTTTGGGTGGTCCTGCCAATGTATTGTTGACCGCAGGGGCACTCTATTAGATATACGACAAATTTAGAGGAGAAATCAAGTTTCTGTTTAATGTCGTATGTAGCATTAGTAGTATTGGATATAAAGTTCATAACCCCATGTTTAATAGTTTTACAACATTTACACCGACGGACACCACATCTGTAGCAACCCTTCTTGGAAGACAAAGGGGGTGCCAAGGAATTAGGTTCATTCTCCCTATTTGGAAGATTCCTGCTGGGGGCCAGGATATTTTGGAGGTTTTTACCTCTTCTAAAAATAACCCTAGGCTTCTTGGGGATAATTTTTGACAATATAGGATCTCCTTGTAGAATGAACCAATATTTGTCCAACATATTATAAATGTTTCTGTAGGATTTATTAAAAGTTGTAACTAGATTGCAACTATAGATATTTTTGGGCACAGTTCCCTTCTCATTAATCTTCTTATTTTTGTTATTATTCAAACGTTCCAGAAATTGTTCTTGTGAGAGGCTTTTGCATCTGTCATACGCATCCTTCAATAGCTTATACGGGTATTTTTTCGCAATAAATCTTTTCTTCAAAATCCCAGCTTCTGAAGTGAAGTTATTATCATCTGTACAATTCTTTCTAATTCGCAAATACTGTCCGTAAGGGATATTTCTAATCCAAGATGGCAAATGACTACTGCTAAACTCAAGATAACTATTTACATCCACCTCCTTGAAGAATGTGGATGTACTGAAATGACCTTCAGGATTAATCCTGACCAATAGGTCAAGAAACTGGATATGAGATTTAGAACTATTCATTGAAAAAGAAAGTCCCCAATTATTATTATTGAGGTAATTGACAAACTCCCTCGCTTCATCCTGTGTACCTGACCATACTAAAAAGAGGTCGTCTATATATCTCCTATAGAAACTGATATACTTGCCGCCCATAAGGGACTGTGCGATGGCCACTGACTCAAAGGCACCCAAGTAAAGGCCAGCATAGCTGGGTGCGAACCTAGTGCCCATCGCACAGCCCCTTATCTGCCTATACAATCTCTCCTGATCTCCAAAAATGTTGTTCTGTAAGATAAAATCAATCCCATTCAATAAAAACTTTTTTTGTAATGTGGGTATGTCAGTATCTTTTGATAATATCTGGTTTATAACTTTCAATCCCTTTTCATAGGGAATATTAGAATATAAAGAATTAACATCTAATGTGATCAATAGAGCTCCCGGAAGAGGCGGCAGATTAGTAATCAGCTCTATTAATTGAGTAGAGTCCTTTAAATAGGATGAAAGTTTAATATTGTATTTCTGCAAGAACAAGTCGATGTAGTGGGATAAATTACTTGTAATGGAATTAATGCCCGATATTATGGGGCGTCCCGGCGGGTCATTAATAGATTTATGGATCTTCGGGAGGAAGTAGAAGTGTGGAATTTTATATTCCTCTATGTTTAGGAATTTGAATTCTTTTTTGTTCAGAATATTCACTTTCTTAGCATTTCTTATCATGATCTTATATTGATTAAAAATATCATGTAAAGGATTATTCATCAATTCAGTGTAATAGATTTTGTCTCCTAAAATGTTGTTACTTTTCATATTGTACCACTCTCTGTTCATAATTACTATCCCCCCCCCTTTGTCTGCCTGCCGAATAATCAAATTTTTATTTTCTGTTAGTTTTTTGATAGATTTTCTTTCTCCCTTGGTTAAGTTGTCCTTTTGTTTAATATCCCCAATGTCTCTTATTTCTTTTAGAGCCAGGTGTTGAAAGGTCTCTAGGTGTGAACCTTTATGATGTGTGGGGTAGTATTTGCTTTTCATTAATGGATCTACATGAAAAAATTCAACCTGTCCACAGAAATCATTAGTAGAGGATTCTGTTCCATTGGTGCTTATAGGAACAGTTTTCTCATTTGTAGTACCCCTCATTTGTTCTATCAAAAAGTGTTGTTGTACCGTTAATTTCCTAATGTACTCATTAAAATCCAAATACAAGGTAAAGGGATCAATACTGGATTTGGGGCAAAAGGAAAGCCCCCGTCCCAACAATTTCACTTCGTCATGTGTTAATATAGTGTCGGACAAATTAAAGACCCCATTAGAGGTGGTACTAAAGTTGGTGTCATTTTGGAAGTCATTGGTAATATTAGTGCTATGTGTGGAAACACTATGGTGTTTATCCTTAGTATGTTTATTTAATCTATTTTGGTTTTTTTCTTTGTGTTGGGTGAGTTTTGGGTAGATTTTTGATTTTCCCCCTCTGCATCCTCTCCTTGTCTTTTTCTTTTTGTTTTTCTGCATGAGACCATTTGAAAAAAATGTGTAATTTTACCAGTGTTGAGATTAGAAGAAACGGGTGTTTCATCTTTCCCCAATGGAATATCACCATCAGTGTTAATAGGAATTGGTGTTGCAAGTTCTGGAGGTGAAATCGGTAATTCATGGTAAAAAGTGTCATCCAATTGATTAGTGTGATTATGTGAATGTGGTGGTGAAGTGACATGAAGAGTGAATAGTTCAAAAGAGTGATTAGTGTCTGTTGGTTGAATTTCCTTGCTTGTAAATACCTCAAAAAAATCTATTAGTGGTGTCTGCTCTAAAGGTGCACTATTGCTGTCAGTGGTCAGTTCTACATTTAGTCCCCCAATAGGACCCACGGGGGGAACCATGTTGTTATTTCCCATTTCTATCTTGTCCGTTATACCAATGCATGTATCTAATAGTGATTCACTATTTGTAAAGTTTTGAATAAGGTTTTTTTCTATGTTTTTATTAATATTTAGGATAACAATCTCATCCTTATTTTTCATATTGTCTTTTGTGTTGGTCTCAGTATTTAATTCTATTTGTTTATCTATTTTATGTTGTTGTTGTTTGCCTCCATTCATTAGAGTTTTCCTATGTTTCTCATAGTGTTTCCTTTGTTCAGCAGTTTTTAATACTTTACTAATGTCTGGACTTTCTTTATCCTTATTTTTGCCACTATTCTGATTACCTTTAGTTTCATTGCTTTTTTGATTTTTATTTATATTTTCTTGTTTCTTAGTTATCTGGGTCTTATTGTCCTTATTTTTGTTTTTATTTCTGTTAATACTACTGTCAATCTCACTATTCATAACACTGTCCGGTAGCATTTGGTTAGATTTTGTTATGGGTGTAGTACTAATAACCATTTTTGTAGGACTCTCTTCTATTATATGATTATTTTCATTTGTATCCATTTTATCAGTTTTGCCATTCTTGTCTCTCAAATATTTCCCAATTTTCTTATTTATTATTTCTTGTTCAAATTTCATTAATCTAAACTTTAATTTGGCATTATTATCTTTGAATTCCTGGCATTCAGTAAATTGATGTATTTCCAAACAGATTTTGCTCATATCGTGTAATGCTTGTTCAGCTAGGCTCAACCTTTTGTGTAGCAATAATTGTAACATGCCTAGAGAGCAATCGAGCAGATAATTATCCCATCTCTGTGTGAATTCTAAATCACTGGGGTAGGTCGATTTTTGTGGTTGAAACGCGTTGTGGAGACTGGATTCCCATATCGATATAATAAAACCTAAAGGTAATTTATGCTATAGCAGTGTCCGGGTCTCCCTGAGCGCGGGTTTATTATCACTCTCTGTTTTCTGCCAGGGGAGGAGTTAGGCAGTGCAGTTCCAGGGAGGACTGTGAAGACACCTGGTGAAAAGAGCTGCACTAGGTCCGTATCAGAGGGAAGCCTAGCCAGTGCAGAGGCCAAGAGTGAGGGTCGGAGGCAAGACGAGGAACAGAGTGGGGGCAGAGGAACCATACTGATTCACCCCAGGAAAGCACCAAAACAACCCGGACGCCGGAGTCCGAGTCTGCACGGGCCCAGTTAGCCCAGCAGACAACACTAGAGGACCAGGGAGACTTCAGTCCCCTGGCAGCACCTGTAGCACAGGATCACACAGAACCAGGGACTGCCAAGTAGACAGCAGTGCCCAAGCGAAGGTTCACTTTGCCTGCTATACAAGTGAGGAACTCAAGGGAGGTCAGGCCAGGATTCATAAAGACCAGGACTTAAGGTACACACACACAGCACAGAGGAGGCCTCATAACTCATCTGGTGTGGAAATCCTGAACTGCCACCCGACCACGTGGACTTTACCCTGGATGATACCTTGCAATACCATCAGTAAAAGGTAAAGAAACAACTTCTAGTGTGTGTGTCCATCATTGCGGCCCAGATCCTGCCTTCATATAGACTGTGTGCCAGCGCCTTTACCTGCATAGCTGCCTCCCTGTGTGAAATCCCTATTCATCCATCACTGCCCCAGGGATCCCGCTCCACCTACGGGGAGCGTTACCAACTGGCTACCTCATCACCACCCCCGGACATCTGCAGCAGCGCCGGTACCATTATCGGACACCGTAGGTGGCGTCACGTGTGAACACTTCCCATTTTTCTTTTTCCTCTTTTTCAGCGACCACCAGGGCCACGGGCCCGGGCACAGGCCGTCCGTGACAATCCTTCTACTCAATGCCCGGGACCGAGTCCCTAAGGCCCTGGCGTGGGTCATATTCATACCCCGCAATCTTTTCCATTTTCTCTTTTCTTTTCAATTTCGCCCAGACCTCCATGACCACCTCTTTACTCCATAACTCGTCCCTGCGAAATGTAACACAGAGACATCTCTGACTTTCTTCTTTTCCAGGACCCTCCTCACATTCCCCCGCCTCTGCACAAACCATATAGTGCTATAACCAGTGCCCTGGATAGTAATAATGCCCCTCCTGTGCCCTTCATAGTTATAGTACTCTGTGTCCCTACACAGTAATAATGTTCCCTCTGTGCTTCATCCTAGTAATCGGCCCCCGGCTCCTCCTGGGCTGGAGGTAAACCCTGTCACCGCCTTCTCCTTGGTATAGAGCGGCTGCTGCTGGATTTACTTTTCCTTCTGAATCCTCCAATAATAACATGTTGTACATAAACCATCACACATCTGGGAAGAACCTTTACCGATTCTTCCTACGACTATGATACTTAAGGAGGTCAATACACATTAGACTTATGTCGTCAGATCCGCCTATCTCATCAGCTCCAGCCATCCATCTGATGTATATACAGTAAAACCAGAGGTTTCCATACACTATATAAAAAGACACATCTGCAGGTTTTTCTCACTATCTGACATGAAATCAGAGTAAACCTTTCCCGTTTTGGGTCAATTAGGACCATAATTATTGTTATTTGCCAAATGCCAGAATAATAAGAGAGAGGGAATGTTTTAAGACATTTGTATTACTTTCTGCAGTCACAAGTTTACATACATTTCATTAGTATTTGGCACCATTGCCCTTACACTGTATGACTTGGGTGAAAAGGTTTGGATCCTTCCACAAGCTGTTCACAATAGTTGTAGGAATTTGGGTCCATTCCTCCTGACAGATCTGGTGTAACTGAGCCATGTTTGTAGGTCTCTTTGCTCGCAGCCTTTTCAACTTTGCCCATAAATTTTCAATTGGATTGAGATCAGGGCTTTGTGATGGCTCCAAAACATTGACTTAGTTATCCCTAAGCCACTTTGTAACCAGTTTTGCAGAAGCTTCGGGTCATTGTCCATTTGGAAGACCCATTTCCACCCAGGCTTTACCTTTCTGGTTGATGTCTAGAGATGTTGCTTCAGTATTGCCACATAATCTTCTTTCCTCATGATGCCATCTGTTTTGTGAAGTTCACCAGTCCTTCCTGCAGCAAAACAACCCCACCACATAATGCAGCCACTCCTGTGTCTCACAGTTGGGATGGTGTTTTTAGGATTCCAGGCTTCTCCCTTTTTCCTCCAAATGTAATGACTTTCATTATTGCCAAACAGTTCAATTTTAATTTTGTCAGACCACAGGACATCTCCAAAAATGTAGGTCTTTTCCTGTGGGCATTTGCAAAAATTAATCTGGCTTTTTTATGTTTCTTTTGGAGTAATGGCTTCTACTTGGTGGAGAGGCCTTTCAGCCCATGTTGATACAGTTCTCATTTCACCGTGGATAATGACACAATCTTACCATGATCCGCAATCATCTTCACAAGGTCTTTGTTCTTGGGTTGATATGTCGGACCAAAGCACGTTCATCTCTGAGACACAGAACCCATCTCCTTCCTGAGTGGTATGATGGTTGGACATTCCCATCTTGTTTGTACTTGCATATAATTGAATGCATATAAATGAATGAGGCACCTTCAGGTATCTGGAAATTGCACCCAAGGATGAACCAGACTTGTGCAAGTCCACAATTCTCTTCCTGATATCTTGGTTGATTTCTTTAGACTTTCCCATGAAGCTACAGAAAGAAGCAGTGTGTTTCAGGTGTGCATTAAAATACATCCACGGGTGTGTCTTTAATTGACTCAGATGTTGCCAATAAACCTATCAGAAGCTTCCAAACACATGACATCATCATATAGGCTGTCCCAAATTGTATAAAGGTATAGTAATCTTAGTGTAGGTAAACTTGGACAACAACAAGAAGATTCGGCATATGTATAGGGAGCACACCGATACAAAGAAGTATAATTAGTATAATGCAAAAACCTTTATTTTACAAATTGTGAACAATGATAAAATCTATTAAAATACACACAAGTGAGAAGGGTTCTCCAACTGACTGAGAATATAAGAACATAAGGAAAGGGTGCAATAGGTCAATTATTACCACGGTATCACATGCAAAACACCAAGGTCAATAAAATACCGTATAATTAGCAATATATCCCAAGGGATAGCATATATCTTGGTGCAACCAGGGTGTATAGTATATTCCAGCTCAGACAGTTAATAATACAATTACCTACAGGCTATGTGCCCAATTTAGAACAAATAGAGACATAGACGAAAGTTGATCAGTAAAATCAACCGTATTGATTACCCATGAAATACTTGAGTGGTGCTACTCGCCCCTTTTTCAATTGTCAGTGTAGGTAAGCTTGTAACTTTGCAGAAAATAATAAAAATGCTTAAAACATTCCCTCTCTCATTATTTTGGCATTTGGCAAATATTAATAATTATGGTAATCCTAATTGACCTAAAACATGAAAGGTTTATTCTGATTTCATGTCAGATAATGAGAAAAACCTGCAGATGTGTTTTATTATATAGTGGATGGAAACATCTGGCTTCAACTGTATGTAATGTAATGTATATATCAGTAACATTGTTGATTGTCCCCGGAGATTATTCCTACTGGTCAAAGTTTCATAACGTATTAATTGATATAAGAAAACATTGAAATAATCTTGTAATGAACACAGCCTAAACCAAAGTGTAAAGAGTGTTAGGCTGTGTTCACACGCGGCTGCTGAGCTGAAGCCGGGAAGCATCAAACCCCGCAGTAATAATAATAAATGTTTATTTATATAGTGCCAATATATTCCGCAACGCTTTACAATACAGTGGTTAATAAACTAAAATACACAATATAATACAGTAAGAAAATACACAATATTTTACAGTAATTCCAGTAGAGAAAGAATACAGTAAAATAATAGGAAACAATACAATAAGCAGAGAATCAATGTAAAAAATACAATACAATAGATAAAGCAAAAATAAAGGTGACCCTGCTCAAAAGAGCTTACAATCTACAACTGATAGGGGTTACACAAAGTACAGCGGCTTATTACACTGAGGGTCCAGACATCTTGCGGAAATGGGGGATAGAAATAAAGTTAAATGAATGGTCACCAGACAATCTGTGTGGACCTTTTGGCTTTGGTGGAGTTTGAAGAAGAGATTATGTCGAGAGAGATAGTGAATGGGCTATGTACAGTACAAAGGAATTTTGTTAGGCATTATGATAGGCCGCCTTGAAAATATGTGTCTTTAGTGAGCGCCTGAAACCATACAAACTGTGGATGGTCCTGATTTCTTCAGGTAGAGCATTCCAGAGAATAGGTGCAGCTCGGGAGAAGTCTTGGAGCCGGGAGTGGGAGGATCGGATTAGTGCAGATGTTAGTCGAAGGTCATTTGTAGAACGTATAGAGCGGGTGGGGTGATAGACAGAGATGAGGGAGGAGATGTAGGGGGGTGCTACATTGTGAAGAGTTTTGTGGGTGAGAACAAACAATTTGAACTTGATCCTGTAGTGTACAGGCAGCCAGCGCAATGACTGGCACAGAGCGGAGGCATCAGAGTAACGATTGGCCAGGTTGGTGATCCTGGCTGCTGCATTAAGGATGGACTGGAGAGGGGAAAGTTTAGAGAGGGGGAGGCCAATTAATAGAGAATTGCAATAATCAAGGCGGGAGTGGATTATGGCCACGGTAAGGGTTTTAGTTGTTTCCATGGTGAGAAAGGGGCAGACTCTAGAGATGTCCTTCAGGTAAGCGACAAGAGCAGACGTTAGATTGTATATAGGAGGTGAAGGAGAGATCGGTGTCAAACATGACACCAGGACAGCGAGCCTGCTGCCTAGATGTTATCGTGAAAACACTGAAAGAGATATCAGATTTAGGGAGGTTAGTGGAGGGCGGGAGCAAAAGAAGTTCAGTTTTGGAAAGGTTGAGTTTTAAATAGAGAGCAGACATGATGTTGAAAATTGCGTTTAGACAGTCATTGGTGTTCTGTAAAACCGCAGGGGTAAGGTCAGTGGCTGAAGTGTATAATTGTGTGTTGTCAGCATAGAGATGGTACTGGAAGCCAAATCTGCTGATGGTCTGTCCAATCAGGGCCGTGTAGAGAGAGAAGAGAAGAGGTCCAAGGACTGAACCCTGAGGGACCCCAATAGCGAGAGGAAGAGGGGGGAAGTAGAGCCAGAGAATGATACACTGAAAGAGCGGTCATAAAGATAGGAAGAGAGCCAGGAGAGAGCAGTATCCTTTATGCCGATGGAGTGCAGCATAGAGAGTAGGAGATGGTGGTCAGCAGTTTCAAAAGCTGCAGAGAGATCAAGAAGAATAAGCAGAGAGTGGTCACCATTACGTTTTGCTGTGAGTAGGTCATTGGTCACTTTGAGGGTAGTTTCTGTAGAGTGGAGGGGGAAGAAGCCGGACTGTAATGGATCTAGTAGACAGTGAGTGGAGAGATTACGGGTGAGGCGGGTGTAGACCAGGCGCTCCAGGAGTTTAGAGATAAAGGGGAGATTGGAGACTGGTTTGTAGTTATTTGTGCAGGATGGGTCGAGAGAAGCTTTCTTTAATAATGGAGTAATGATCGAGTGTTTGAAGGAGGAGGGGAAGATGCCAGAAAAGAGGGAGAGGTTGAAGATTTTGGTTACGTGAGAGGTGACGACCGGACAGAGAGACTGGAGTAGGTGTGAGGGAATGGGGTCAGTGGTGCATATAGTGGGACAAGAGGAAGAGAGTAGCCTGGCAACTTCTTCTTCTGTGACTGGGTCAAATGAGGAGAGTGAGCCGGAAAAGATGTGGGGAGGAATGTGAGTGGCAGCGCTTGGTGGCTGGGAGCTGATTTCCTAGCGGATGTTGTCTATTTTATCCATTAAGTAAGAGGCCAGATCATCAGCACAGAGGTCAGTGACGGGGGCCTGCACTTTAGGACTGAGGAGAGAGTGAAAGGTGTCAAAGAGTTTTTTTGGATTGTTGGATAGTGATGAAATCAGGGTGGTGAAGTAGGTTTGTTTGTCAAGGTGAAGGGCAGAGTTGTAGGTTTTTAGCATGAATTTATAATAGATAAAGTCTTCTGGTGAGCGAGTTTTCCTCCATAGGCGTTCAGCACTTCTAGAGCATCGCTGAAGGAATCGAGTTTGTGATGTGAGCCAGGGCTGTTTTGTTCTATGTTTGGAGGTTCTGAGGGTGAGGAGCGCTACTTGGTCCAGGGTGCTTCTGAGAGTGTTATTATAGTGCTTTACTGCCTGATCTGGACAGGAGAATGAGAAGATTGGGGACAGTGATGAGATGATAGAATCTGTGAGTGCAGGAGGGTTAATGGCCTGTAGATTTCTGGATGTTTGATAGGTAGGGGTGGACTGTGGTGGGTGAGAGTTAGTGAGCATGAAGGAGAGAAAGTTGTGGTCAGAGAGGGGAAGAGATTAATTATCTAGGGAGGAGGTTGAGCAGAATTGGGTAAAGACCAGGTCAAGGATGTTACCACCTTGTGTGTCTCAGAGGTTGAGAGCTGTGAGAGGCCAAGAGACGTGGTTAGAGATAGGAGCTGGGATGCAGATGGGGAGATGGGGCTGTTTATGGGGATGTTAAAATTCTCCCAGAATGAGGGCTGGTAATTCTGAGGACATGAAGTGTATCAGCCACACGGAGAAATGGTCGAGGAACTGGGTGGGTGACCCTGGGGGCGGTATATCACTGCTACTCTGAGGGGAAGGGGATGGAATAGCCTAATGGTGTGAACCTCAAAAGAGGGGAATGAGAGTGATGGGGCTGGAGGGATGACCAGGAAAGCACATTGCTGGGACAAGAGTAAGCCAACTCCACCACCATGTCCTGGATCCAGGTTTCAGTGAGGGCCAGGAGATTGAGAGAGTTAGTGAAAAAGTAGTTATGAATTGTGAAGATTGTAAAGAGTTAACACAGAGCTGAATAATAATTTGGCTTATGTAAGTTTCTGATGTGTTCTAAATACTAACTGTTTTCTCAGCATTTTATTGTAAGACACACTGGTATTGTTCAGATATGCAGGTGGTTTAGAATAATAGATCATTCTCCATTTCTTATCTATATTTCTGTGAACAGGTCCAAACGCCAGTAACATCTTATCTGCTAGTTTCTACATCTCTCCCTGTGAGAATCTAAAGTCTACTCTGTACTCACCTACTCCTACATAATCTTCCCAACACTTATGTATCTGGTTTTGTTATTTTCTGTGCTTTCTTTGTAGAGACCTTTTGTATAATGTTTGTCTGATTATTACATTGTACTGATTGGTTGAATCACTAGGCGTAACTGACACTTCCTGTTTTTCTGTAATTATTAGCTTGATATTTGCAAAATAATAAACCAGTTCCAGTTCAGTTCTGGAGAGCGCACTCCTAGCTTTTTTGCGTGTCAATCAGTGTCTGGTCTGATTCATTTTTTAAGTGGGAAAATTGAAGGGGAAATCACCGGTTAACCCCCTCTCATTTGGTCATCACTAGCAACAGCTGTGACAGCTAATGTCAACCTAACATTTCTGGCGCCCGAACTACAGGGACCCGTGCCTACTTCAGGACTCAGTGGACCATCTTGCCACATCGAGGACGAGGAGACCAGACTTGGGGACCAAAACACCTGGCCAGGTAAGAGTTGGAACTTTCTTCTACTCTTTGCTCCCCATCTCTGTCCTCCTCTGGCCTCACCGCTGCAAGAGGGACACAGGGTAAGCACCTGGGTAATTGGCGGGTCACCATTGAACTCTGAAACAAGAAAGTTCTTGCCAGTAGATGTTTCTTCCTGTCTTGTCTTTGTCCTCCTCTCTTATTAACCACAAGTTAGAGAAGGTTGAAAACAACTGGTTCCTCCAGGCTAAAACTGCAACCCAGGGCCAGACCAGCCACCTACGGGTCCCAGAACGAGTGCAGTGGGAGCAGTGCCAGTGCTAAAACCACTTTGGGACGAACCAGTAAAATCAACCTGATCAGCCCTCACATACGTGAGTGTTCCTGAAGGGACCATAAAAACTAACTTAAATGTTTACTGTATTGGTAATTCTGGGAGTAGCACTCTTTGCCATAGTTATAGGGTGCAGAATATACCTCCATCACCGAAGAGGTAATCCAGGACCATTCTCAATACCCAGCCCCCTCTAAAACTAAGACAGATGGAGGGAGATAGCTAGCCTCGAGAAGGAATACAGAAGAGAACAAGTCTTCTGGTACTTCCAAGTTAGCTACTGCTGAGATAGCTAGGCTCGAGAAGGAATACAGAAGAGAGTAAGCATTCTGGTACTTCCAAGATAGCTACTTCCAAGATAGCTAGGCTCGAGGAGGAATACAGAAGAGAGCTAGCTTTCTGGTACTTCCAAGTTAGCTACTGCCGAGATAGCTAGGCTTGAGATGGAATACCGAAGGGAGCAAGTCTTCTGGTACTTCCAAGATAGTTACTTTCAAGATAGTTGGCCTCAAGAGAAGGAGTATAGAAGGGAGTCATCTCCAGGTACTTCAAGAGACGGAATACAGAAAGGAGCAATCTCCGGGTATTTCCAAGAAGGAGGAATACACCTAGTCCAAGAGAAGTTTTAAAGGGCCCAAAAAAAAACAAAAAACTGAGAAGAATATCAGAGGAGCACTCAAATCTTAAATGGGCATTTGCAGATGCAGATTTCATAGATGGTGTAGCTCAAAAGCTGGGGGCTGGCACCAAGGACAATCATTTTGTAGTGAATTAGAACTTGCTGTACTGGGTTAGTAAGCAGAAAGAAGAGGAGATGGAGCAGTTAGTGATACCAAGGCCTTATAGGCAGAGGGTGTTGGAAATGGCCCAGTCACATATCTTGGGGGCTCATCTGAGTGTAGAGAAGACTAAGAACCAGATATTTAGGAGGTTTTACTGGCCTGGGTGTCATAAAGGCATTGAAAACTATTGTAGGTCCTGTCCAACTTGCCAGTTAACTGCTCCTGTCCCTCACTTCCATAGTCCCTTAGTCCCATTCCAAATCATTGAAGTTGCCTTTGAGCGAATAGCCATGGACTTGGTAGGTCCCCTTGTCAAGTCAGCCCCTGGCCACAAATATATATTAGTTGTGTTGGATTATGCGGCTTGATACCCGGAAGCAGGTCCTCTAAGAAACTCTTCTGCAAAAAGTATTGCTCGAGAACTGGTCCACATCTTTGCCCAGACTGGGCTACCAAAACAAATCCTGACAGGTCATGGAAACCCCTTCATGAGTAAGGTGATGTAAGAATTGTGCAAGACCTTGCAAATATCTCAGTTGAAGACATCAGTATATCATCTGTAGACAGATCGCCAGGTCAAAAGGTTTAATAGAACCTTAAAAAGCCATGCTGAAGAAGGTGATAGAAAAGGATGGCCATGACTGGGATTGTCTGCTTCCATAGCTTCTATTCTCTATTAGGGAAGTCCCACAAGCCTCTACCAGCTTATCTCTGTTTGAGCTTCTGTATGGCGGACATGCCTGTAGACTCTTGCATATAGCGAATGAGACCTGGGAGGTGGAAGTTACACGCCATCAAAGTGTCATCAAACATGTCACCCAGATGCAAGAAACAATTGTGAAGGTAATGCCTATTGTAAAGATGCATTTTCTCGAGACACAAAAAGCCCAAACAAGAGCCTACAACCGGTCAGCCAGGGTGAGGCACTTCAACCCCAGAGACAGGGTGCTTGTATTGATTCTCACAGTGGAAAGTAAGTTTCTAGAGAAATGGAAGGACTCCTATGAAGTGGCAAAGAAACTTAGAGAGGTGAACTACAAGGTTCATCAAGCCGGAAGATGGGAATAATATCAAGTTTATCATGTCAATCTGATTAAACCGTTGGAAGACAGGGACCCTGTAGAATTTCCATGTCTGATGACCAAGTCGGAAGCTGACATTGAAGATGTCAATGTGGCACCCCATGGGTTAATGTGCCACAGTAACATCCCACGGGTTCCCTCCCCACAACACACTGACTTACACTGGCACCTCTGGGCCAGGAGGGGGAGCACAACCTGCTCTCTTAAATACTCCAGTTCAAGAGGAAGTAGGAGGCAGAAGAAGTCAGCTGTGAGTTGAGCGCAGAGTTAGTTTCAGTTCCTGGGAGAACTGAGAGAGGCTGTAGTGTCAAAGAAGCTGTGCCACGCTTCTCTACAGTCTGCTCACGATTCCAGGCCTAGCTAGGGTCTGAGGAGAGGAAAGACAGTGGAACACATCTGGGAGCTTGAGTGCCATCACCACTTTCCCCAGAGAAGCACACAGAACGGACACCGGATCCGGCACTGTGTCTGACACACACAGCACAGTGAATCCAGGAGTAGTGGAGTCTCTAGACCACCACAGTACCATAGCAAAGCAACACGGTGGAGTCAGTACAGCACAAAAGCCTCAAGTTGCCTAGCCAAGTGGTACCAGCAGAGAAAGAGAGAGTGAGACAGTGCCAGCAGCTAAGCTAGAAGCAGCAGCAAGGACACACACACAGCGCAGCACGAGGAAGCTGAGGACCTGGACAGGGAGGGAGAAACCCGGCCCCAGTACAGACTCCGTGGAGAATCTGCAACATCGCAGTAAAGCTTTGGAAACTACAAAACGTGAGTGTGTGTTCCTTAACCCGTCTCCACTATCATCCCCTACTATTACATCCACCATAGACTATAACAACCACTGCCCCGGGGACCTTGCTTCTACCTACGGAGAGCAGTACCATCTAAGCTGCCTAACATCATCCCCGGAGGTTCTGCAGCAGCGATGGTCCCCCATACTGACCACACACCGTGGGTGGCGTCACGATAAACTCTATCCCCTGTACATATTACCCTTTTACTTGCCAGGGCCCAGGACACGGTCCGGACCAGGACCCCGTGACATCCCCAGCAGCAAACCCGGTCCGGATCCGAGTACCCCCGTCCCAGTGAGCTCGACATCATAGTTGCAGAGACATTGTCAAAGGCCCAGAAGCAGTAGTGTCGGGAATTGCTGCAACGGAACAAAGACCTGTTCTCAGAATTTCCTGACTGCACAAAAGTCACGGAAAATGAGGTGCTGACAGACCCTCAGGTGAGGGTGAATTTAAGACCTTGCCGAATTTCTTGAAGCAGGATGGGAGGTGATCTCCAAGGAGGTAAAGCAGATGCTAAACCTGGGAGTCATTGAGGAATCTCGAAGTGGCTGGTCCAGTCCGATTGTCCTTGTACCAAAGCCAGATGGAGAGTGGAGATTCTGCAACAACTACCAAAAACTGAATGAGGTCTTAAAATTTGACGCATACCCAATGCCCCATGTTGATGAACTGATCAAAAGGCAGGGGCCAGCACGATATAAAACCACCCTGGATCTAACCAAAGGTTATTGGAAAATCCCTGTGGCACAAGAAGCTAAGGAAAAGGCAGCTTTCTCTACACCTGACAGGTGTTTCCAATACACCAGAATGCAGTTTGGACTCCAGGGAGCTCCTGCCACTTTTTAGAGGGCCATGTACAGGATTCTTACACCCCATTACAAGTACACAGAAGCATACCTGGACAATATCACGATCTTCAGCCCGGATTGTGAAAGTCATCTAGGAAAGGTCCAGGCAGTGTTCGATGACCTGAGGAAGGCAGAATTCACCAAGTGTGCCATGTTGAGGGAAGAAGCCAAGTATCTGGGTTAAAACCCTAGATTAACAAGATAGAAGCAATACAGAACTGGCCGAGAACTCTCTCAAAGAAGTAAGTTAGGGCTTTTCTAAGTATTGTGGGATACTACAGAAGTTTCATCCTGAACTTCACCATGATGGCTGCACCATTGACTGATCTCCTTAAAGGTACAAGGTCTGCTATGGCCAAGTGAACCTCAGAGGCAGAGACTACATTTCAAGAGTTAAGGAAACAACTTCAATAAAGAATATATGATCCAGATGGACGCCTCAGACGTCGGCTTGGGAGCAGTATTGTCTCAGGAGATAAACAGCGAGGAACATCCATTCTCTACCTGAGTCGGAAACGGTCTACTTCTGAGAAGAATAACTCTATAGTGGAGAATGGATGCTTAGCCATAAAATGGGCACTTAATACATTAAGTTACTACCTGCTAGGCCGGAGATTTAATCTAGTCTCAGATCATGCCCCACTCAGATGGATGAGCGAGAAAAAATGGAAATATGCCAAAGTTACTCGGTGGTTCTTAGCCCTCCAGGATTGATTACAGCTTTCAGGTTGAGCATAGGGCAGGATGACTCCATGCTGATGCCCTATCAAGACCCCCTTGTCTAGTTGGAGAAGGTGCAAAACGGCTTTTAGTTGAGGGGGAGGTATGTAAGAGGGCAGATGGATGTGTGATTGATGGGAGATATGTACCACAGAGGTGGCTGTCTTCAGATATATAAACCCAATTATGGTAAGTTGAGGGTTGTTAGGTGATGGGGGCGGTCTGGAAGCTCTCATGCCCCCATCCTTGGAAAGGAAACGTGGTTTTAAATGATGCTCTGGAGACACATCCAGGAGGACATCCATGAGATTTCTGTTGTGGTGTACAGCCGACTCTACCGGTAAAGGACTGTTTATGTTTCCTTTACATAATTTTATGCCAAAGAACAGCAAGCTTTATGTTTTTCTCTGTGTTGGTTTATGAAGCTGAGAATAAACCAAAACACTGACTGAAGCAAGAAACTGGTGTCTGGTGTGGCTCTGACCTGCAAAGCTGAGTGAGTAACCCTTTGGCAAGCCTAACTGTTACAATATCCAGACATCTCCTGTCTGTCCAGTGTGTCCTACCATGCTGCTGCTTCTCCTACACATCCAGACATCTCCTGCCTGTCCAGTGTGTCCTACCATTCTGCTGCTTCTCCTACACATCCAGACATCTCCTGCCTGTCCAGTGTGTCCTACCATTCTGCTGCTTCTCCTGCACATCCAGACATCTCCTGCCTGTGCATTCTGTTTCCTATGGTTCTTTAGCTAATGCGTCTTCTACACATTCAGACATCTCCTGCTGTCCAGTGTGTCCTACCATTCTGCTGCTTCTCCCTACACATCCAGACATCTCCTGCCTGTCCAGTGTGTCCTACCATTCTGCTGCTTCTCCTGCACATCCAGACATCTCCTGTCTGTCCAGTGTGTCCTACCATTCTGCTGCTTCTCCTGCACATCCAGACATCTCCTGCCTGTCCAGTGTGTCCTACCATTCTGCTGCTTCTCCTACACATCCAGACATCTCCTGCTGTCCAGTGTGTCCTACCATTCTGCTGCTTCTCCTACACATCCAGACATCTCCTGCCTGTCCAGTGTGTCCTAGCATTCTGCTGCTTCTCCTGCACATCCAGACATCTCCTGCCTGTCCAGTGTGTCCTACCATTCTGCTGCTTCTTCTACACATCCAGACATCTCCTGCCTGTCCAGTGTGTCCTAGCATTCTGCTGCTTCTCCTACACATTCAGACATCTCCTGCCTGTCCAGTGTGTCCTACCATTCTGCTGCCTCTCCTACACATCCAGACATCTCCTGCCTGTCCAGTGTGTCCTACCATTCTGCTGCTTCTCCTACACATCCAGACATCTCCTGCCTGTCCAGTGTGTCCTACCATTCTGCTGCTTCTCCTGCACATCCAGACATCTCCTGTCTGTCCAGTGTGTCCTACCATTCTGCTGCTTCTCCTACACATTCAGACATCTCCTGCTGTCCAGTGTGTCCTACCATTCTGCTGCTTCTCCTACACATCCAGACATCTCCTGCCTGTCCAGTGTGTCCTACCATTCTGCTGCTTCTCCTGCACATCCAGACATCTCCTGTCTGTCCAGTGTGTCCTACCATTCTGCTGCTTCTCCTGCACATCCAGACATCTCCTGCCTGTCCAGTGTGTCCTACCATTCTGCTGCTTCTCCTACACATCCAGACATCTCCTGCTGTCCAGTGTGTCCTACCATTCTGCTGCTTCTCCTACACATCCAGACATCTCCTGCCTGTCCAGTGTGTCCTAGCATTCTGCTGCTTCTCCTACACATTCAGACATCTCCTGCCTGTCCAGTGTGTCCTACCATTCTGCTGCTTCTCCTACACATCCAGACATCTCCTGCCTGTCCAGTGTGTCCTACCATTCTGCTGCTTCTCCTGCACATCCAGACATCTCCTGTCTGTCCAGTGTGTCCTACCATTCTGCTGCTTCTCCTGCACATCCAGACATCTCCTGCCTGTCCAGTGTGTCCTACCATTCTGCTGCTTCTCCTACACATCCAGACATCTCCTGCTGTCCAGTGTGTCCTACCATTCTGCTGCTTCTCCTACACATCCAGACATCTCCTGCCTGTCCAGTGTGTCCTAGCATTCTGCTGCTTCTCCTACACATTCAGACATCTCCTGCTGTCCAGTGTGTCCTACCATTCTGCTGCTTCTCCTACACATCCAGACATCTCCTGCCTGTCCAGTGTGTCCTACCATTCTGCTGCTTCTCCTACACATCCAGACATCTCCTGTCTGTCCAGTGTGTCCTACCATTCTGCTGCTTCTCCTACACATCCAGACATCTCCTGCCTGTCCAGTGTGTCCTACCATTCTGCTGCTTCTCCTGCACATCCAGACATCTCCTGCCTGTCCAGTGTGTCCTACCATTCTGCTGCTTCTCCTACACATTCAGACATCTCCTGCTGTCCAGTGTGTCCTACCATGCTGCTGCTTCTCCTACACATCCAGACATCTCCTGCCTGTCCAGTGTGTCCTACCATTCTGCTGCTTCTCCTGCACATCCAGACATCTCCTGTCTGTCCAGTGTGTCCTATACTGTTAAGCACAGGGTAAATATAAGAATTCTGAAACTAATCCAAAAAGAAGGGAAGAATTTTGGACGTCTTGTCAAAAACCCATTTCTTCTTCACCTGTCATATAACAAACCCGCTGCTTATACCCAAAAAAAAGAGATTTTTTTTCAGTTAATCTTGAGGATACTTATTGGCTACCAATATTTCTCCAGGTTTCTTCTCTATACTCTCACATGGCAGAGAACATCGGCTGCTCCTTGGAACTGTCATTTTGCAGGAAGTTGCACCCAACCATTGACATATGGAGCTGCAGTTACAGGTAAGGACTTCTCCATTATTGGTAATAAAGGTATGTTTATTATACTCTTCACTATAAAGATATATGGCCCAGTATTACATAGTCAACAGGGTGTAAGGTAAAATATAACAGAAATTATGATCCTGCCATTAAGGTTTTATAGAGCAGGAAAATATGAGGAAGATCTCAGCAGAGAAGCAAAGAGCAAAGTCTATAATAATAAAGTATATGCTGGAATATAACCTACAGCCAGTAACACCAGTGACAATTGGTTCCTCTGCTCCTAATCAGTGTCAGCCATGGCGACTTCTGCGGTCAGAGAAGGACTGGAATGTTCCATCTGTCAGGACGTCTATAAAAATCCTGTAACCCTGAGATGTGGACACAGTTTCTGCTGGGACTGTATTAAGCAGCACCTGGATACACAGGACGGGTCTGGAGGTTATTCCTGTCCTGAATGTAGAGAACAATTTAACAGGCGTCCTGCACTAAAGAGGAACATAGCTCTCACCAAATTAGTGGAGATTGTTAATCTGGATGGAGCCAAAGAGATCACCGGGATCCACTGCACTTACTGTGTGGACTCTCCTGCACCTGCTGTTAGATCCTGTCTACACTGTGAGGCTTCTCTGTGTGATAAACACCTGAGAGTTCACAGTAAAGGAGCAGAACACGTCCTGACTGATCCCAGCACTTCTCTGGAGACCCGGAAATGTTCTGTCCATAAGAAGATCCTGGAGTATTACTGCACGGAGGACGCTGCTTGTATCTGTGTGTCCTGCAGGTCGGCCGGAGAACATCGGAGACATCAGGTGGAGATGCTGGATGAGGCCTCTGAGAAGAAGAAGAGGAAACTGGGAAATATTCAGCAGAAACTGGTCACAAGAATAGAAGAAACTGAGGAAAGAGTCCGGAGTCTGGAGGAGAACAGGAGAAAAGCTGAAGAAAAAGCATCTGGAGAAGCCGAGAGAGTCACTGCCCTGTGTACAGACATCAGGAGATGGGTGGACGACCTGGAGAATAAGGTCCTGAGTGACATCTCCAGGCGGGAAGAGAAAGTGTCACTGTCACTGTCTGATGAGATCCACAAGCTGGTAATAAAGAAGGACGAGCTGTCCAGGAGGATGAGGCACATTAAGGAGCTGTGTAACATGACTGATCCACTGACTGTCCTACAGGATCCAGAAACCGGTGACTTGTGTGATCCTGAGGAGGACAGAGGTGATGAGGACACAAGAGGACATGATGGAGGTGATGAGGACACAAGAGGACATGATAGAGGTGATGAGGACACAAGAGGACATGATGAAGGTGATGAGGACACAGAAGGACATGATGGAGGTGATGAGGACACAGGAGGACATGATGGAGGTGATCGGGGTGTGGAGCTGATCTCACACATATCACACACATTATCTGCTATAATAAGAGATATAAATGTGATCTTCTATGTACAGGATCCTGCAGACATATTACTGGATATAGACACGGCTGGTAATAATCTCCTTATATCAGACGACCTGAAAACTGCGACCTGGACAGAAATAAGCCAGAATCGTCCAGAAACAGCAGAGAGATTCCAGTGTGATCAGGTGATGAGCAGGATGGGATTTACCTCAGGACGACATTATTGGGATGTGGAGATCAGTGGATCATGGTGGTGGAGTGTGGGGATGTGTTATCCCAGTATAGACAGGAGGGGGCAGCAGTCATACATTGGAGATAATAACAAGTCCTGGGATTTAGTTGGGACGCATAATAATATTTGTTCAGTGAGACATGACAGTAATGACATCCTGTTACCTCAGCGGATCTCCAGTAATAGAGTCAGGATCTGTCTGGATTATGAGGCCGGGCAGCTGTGCTTTTATGCCCTGTGTGAGCCCATCAGACACTTACACACCTTCACTGCCACCTTCATTGAGCCCCTTCATCCTGTGTTATATGTATGGGAAGGTTCTATAAAGATATTGGGGACTCAGTAGCTGTGAGAAATGATCTGTGATTGGTGGACTGTTCGTCCTATCAGATTCAGCAGTGGGAGGGGCCTCATCAGCGTTCTCCTCCTTACAGTTATAGTGATTTCCTATATAACGGTGCAGTGATCGCTCCTCTTATAGGGATCTCCCAGAATTTATATATTATATTCAATCTCCCTGTAGTGTAATAACTCCTCTATAGTAATCCGGTGTAACAGGCCAGATTAACCCCCCGCCCAGAATATACCCAGGGTTAAAAAGGCCTAGGCCAGAATATACCCCTCCAGACCAGAATTTACCCCAGCTCCTGTAAATCAGATATTTCACGCTTATGAGAACCATTGAGTGATTTACTCAAGAACGGGGCCCCAGGCAGTGCACGGGGGGCAGAGACCATGCAATGGGTCCCATACAACACACTGGACTCAAGGCAGTGCACAGGGCCCCAGGCAACATACAGGGGTCAGAGACCGTGCATTGGTTCCCAGACAGTGCATGGGGCCCCAGACAGTGCACAGGGGGGCAGAGACCATGCAATGGGTCCCAGACAACGCACAGGGCCCGAGACAGTGCACGGGGCCCCAGGCAACACACAGGGGTTAGAGACCGTGCTTTGGGTTCCAGACAGTGCATGGAGCCCCAGACAACGCAAGGGGCCCCAGAGAGCACACAGGGGGCAGAGAGCACGCAATGGGTCCCAGACTGTGCACGGGGCCAGAGGCAGTGCACAGAGGGGTAGAGACCATGCATTGGGTCCCAGACAGCGCATTGGGCCCCAGACAGTATAAGGGGCCCCAGGCAGTGCACGGGGCTCCTGGCAGCACACAGGGGGACAGAAACCATGCATTGGGTCCCAGACAGCGCATGGGGTCCCAGACAGCACAAGGGGCCCCAGGCAGTGCACAGGCCCCAGGCAGCACGCAGGGGCCCCAGACAGTGTACAGGGGGCTGAAACAGCACACAGAGCCCCAGATAGCGCAAAGGGCCCCAGAGACTGCACGGGGCCCCAGAGCACACGAGGTCCCAGACAGCGAATCAGGCCCCAGGCAGCACACAAGGGCTCCACACAGCACACAGGGGGAAGAGACCGTGCACTGGGTCCTTGACAGCGCATGGGGCCCCAGATAGTGCATGGGGCCCCAGACTACACACAAAGCTTCAGACAGTATGCAGGGGGAAGAGACTGCACACGGGTCCCAAGACAGCACACGGGGCCCCAGGCAATGTTCAGGGAGGTAGAGACAACGCACAGGGCCCCAAACAACACACGGGGCCTCAGACAGAACGAAGGAGCCCCAGACACCATACAGGGGACAGAAACAGCATCCTGGGCCCCAGACAGCGCACAAGGCCTCAGGCAGCACACAAGGCCCCAGAGAGCGCACATGGCCTCAGACAACACACAGGGGGCAGAGACAGCACATGGGGCCCCAGACAGCACACGGGGGCAGAGACCGCGCACTGGGTCCCAGACAGCACAAGGGGCCCCAAACAGCACATGGAGTCCCAGACAGCGCACGGAGCCCCAGACAGTGCATGGGGGAAGACACCATGCACAGTGCCAAAGACAGCACACGGGGCCCCAGACAATGTACAGGGGGCAGAGAAAGTGCACAGGGCCCCAGACTGCGCACAGGACCTCAGACAGTACAAAGGGGCCCCAAAAAGCACAAAAGGGTCCCAGACAGTATACAGGGGCAGAGACAGCACACGGGGCTCCAGAAGCACACTGGGCCCCAGGCAGCACACGGGACCCCGGACAGCGCACAGGGCCCCAGAAGCGCACTGGGCCCCAGGTAGCGCACAGGGCCCCAGACAGCGCACAGGGTCCCAGACCATGCACAGGGCCCCAGACAGCACCCGGGGCCCCAGAAAGCAGATGGGGTCCCCAGATAACACATAGTGAGCAAAGACAGCGCACAGGGCCCCAGACAGCACATGGGGCCCCAGAAAGCACATAGGTCCCTAGACAACATGCAGTGGGCAGAGACAGTGCATGGGGCCCCAGACAGCGCACGGGGCCCAGACAGCACCTGGGGCCCCAGACACTGCACAGGGCCCCAGACAGGGCCGTAACTACAACCGGGGTAGCCGAGGCATTGCCCTGGGGCCCCAACCACCCAAGGGGCCCCAAACTGATGGTAAAAAATTGTATTTTAATACATTAATTTCTCATAAAATACCCAGCTCCTATATTATTTGAGTTTAAAGTTACGGTAACAAAAATAACGAAAAGATCCATGAAAGTGCAAGCGGAAATGTTTTTTGTTCGTTTATACTTTAAATGGGGAAACGCTATAGGGTCATTCCATGTCAAGTGAACCAATGATTATTACCTCTATATTTTTAATTCTTTTGAGATTTTGTTATTTGATAATAGCATGTCAGACAATGCAAAATGTGAAGAGAAATTTTTTTTAAAACATTTTTTTTTTTTTAAATAATAATATAATAATATTTATTCATTTATATAGCGCTATTAATTCCATAGCACTTTACATACATGAGTTTTTTAAATGATTTTCAAAGTTCGAAAAAAGTGCGAATTTCGGTGTTGCCTGCCTTTACATTTCTCCTCATAACTCGGGCTAGAAATAAGATAGAGAGACAAAATAAACACCGTTGTACTCAGAATTGTACAGGCTTTCACTAGATATGTCACAAGAGGATCTTTATTAATATTTTACCCATGTGATCACAAGCGCAAAATTTTAAAACTCATTTCCAAAAAATTTGCATAGTTTAAATATTTAAAAAACTGCCCATGTGTCTGCTTTGCTCTTAGCCACATCTGCACCAAATTTCAAGTTGGGATCGTGATGGGATCATATTTTAAAATATTTAACTATTATAGTGTCAATTCGAAAATCTTGAATTCAGATCTGTTCAGCCTGTGGTCTAAAAGTGTGGGGTCTATATTCACCAAATAATCCATGATTTTTAGACATTACTGTATTATTTTGATATGTTACAGCTTAGAAGCAGGAGAGGACATATACCAGAAAGCTTTGTTAGGGCTCAACCTGAGAATGAACAATATTGTATTGAATATTGTACAAACCAGGACTACGAAGAGGAGGAGAGTTTGTTAAAACATCGGTTACAGGAAGCAGAACCCATCAAAGGGACTCAGCAATACCACACTTTCATTCCATGTAGTGAAACAGAAATAAAAACAAGGATGTTTTTATTCAGCAAAGACAGTGAAGTCCATGAAGTGGTAGAAGGCGGCACAAGATTAGCAATGGATGACATAAATGGTTATGTGACCTGTGAATATGGTTGGCGCTGGTGGCTGGCTAATGTACTCTCCAAACATTGTGAAAGTCAGATAATAACTCAGTGACCGGCCCTACATACCCTGACACAAAAGGAAATGGCGAATACTAGTAAGCGCTTATGGACAAGATTACATTTCACCCACTTAAAAGGGACAAATTGATGATAAAAGGCCACTTTAAAAACGTACTATTAATTGTTTGATTAGTTCATATTTTATAGAACGATGATTTAACTACTGTACTATTCTTATTAAACACTTCATAAATGACATGTTTAGTGATAGAATAGAAAACAAATTTACATGTATGAATAGGGGTTAACGTTTCTGGTTCTTTTAATCTTGTTTAATCAAACTTGAGGATATGATCACCTTTTTTCTTTTGGTTTGTTCAATGCATTCAGGTTGAAAATGGTGAGCGTTGTGTTCTGATGATGAAGATATATTTATCCTGGCACTTACGGGATTTGTGTTTTGTGTTTCTTTTTTGTTGCATATAAATGTTTTATTCAATAAGTTGTAATAACTCATACAACCATAAAATAAAAAATATATAAATTTGACAGGTCCCAAGTTGAATCTCTGCACAAATATAACCAAGAACACAAGTAACACACAGGTAACACACACACAGGTAACACACAGGTAACACACACAAGTAACACACAGGTAACCCACAGGTAACACACACACAAGGTAACACACACACACACAAGTAACATATAGGTAACACACACAAGTAACACACAGGTAACACACACACAGGTAACACACACACACAAGTAACATATAGGTAACACACACAAGTAACACACAGGCATTTTTTCACAATTTTCAAACTAACATTTATTTCACAATTGCGCATCAAAATTTTGAATTTCATTTTTCCCAAACAAAATATAAAAAACCATTGTCTTGTGACATATCAAATGAAAGCTGTTACCATTCTGAGTAAAATGATGCCTCTCCGGCTTCATTATCTTATTTCTAGCCCGAGATAAAAAAATGTAAAGCCATACCAGGCCAAAATTCACCCTTTTTTAAAACCTTAAATATCTGTAAAAAATTAACTGATTAAGAAAAAAATTCAAAACTTTTAATTTGTAATTAACTAAAGTTGTGCTTCATATAGAAAAAAAAAAAAAAAAAATCTAAAGATATCAGGTAAAAAAAATATTCATAACTAGATCACTTGATATGGAATGACTCATTGACGCTATTGATAGTAAAATATTTTAAAATATGATCCCATCGCGATCCCAACTTCAAATTTGGTACAGATGTGGCTAAGAGCAAAGCAGACACATGGGCAGTTTTTTAAATATTTAAATGATGCCGATTTTTCGGAAATGCGTTTTAAAGTTTTGCGCTTGCGATCACATGGGTAAAATATTAACAAAGATCCTCTTGTGACATATCTGGTGAAAGCCTGTACAATTCTGAGTACAACGGTGTTTATTTTGTTTCTCTATCTTATTTCTAGCCCGAGATATGATAGAAAATGTAAAGCCATACCAGGCCAAAATTCGCACTTTTTTAAAACTTTAAAAATCTGTAAAAAATTAACTGATAAAGAAAAAAATTCAAAACTTTTTTTTTTGTAATTAACTAAAGTTGTTCTTCATATAGAAAAAAAATAAAAAAAATCTGAAGACGTCGGGTAAAAAAAATATTCATTTTTGGATCACTTGACATGGAATGACCCTATAGCGAGACAGTTCATCAGTAATCTCATAGTACAGTCTGTTGGTCAACATATGAATCCTAGTCTTTGAATTTGCAACTAGGGATGTCTAGTTTACTGGACAACCGAAAACGCTGCTATAAGTTATGTGCTTTTATAATTTTTGTCTATGGACGTTGTCTATACATAACCTTAATAATCTAATATGCTGCTGGCCCTTAGGTATCAGTTCATTGTAAATATGATAAGTTTTAACTATGTTTAGTTCTTAATTTGTTTACCTGGGAGACACTGGAGAAACCACCCATAAATAGGCGGTTCCAGTCATTCCTTGTAGAGCCCGGAGAAGCGGAAGTGTCCGCGAAACGGTCACCGTCGCCTCCAGCCTCTCTCCCTCCCTGAGAGCACCTTCCCTGTATAATTATGCACGATGAATAAATAAAGCCGGATTGTACCAGGACGCAGGAGTGCCGCTGCTTTTCTTCTAACTGGATATTAATGAAGATATTCATGTTTTAACACATTCTGCCTCCTCTTCTAGACCACCCCATCCATCCATCCATGCATCCATCCCATTCTGCCCCCTCCTCCAGGCCGCCCCATCCATCCATCTCATTATGCCCCCTCTTCCAGGCCGCCCCATCCATCCCATTCTACCCCCACTTCCAGGCCACCAGATCCATCCCATTCTACCCCCACTTCCAGGCCACTCCATCCATCCCATTCTGCCCCCTCTTCCAGGCCGCCCCATCCCATTCTGCCCCCTCTTCAAGGCCGCCCCATCCATCCCATTCTGTCCCTCTCCCAGGCTGCTATCATCGGCTGTAACAGCACCTTACTTGACTCCATGCTCCAGATCTCAGTACTACCCCCACTTCCAGGCCACCCCATCCATCCATCCCATTCTGCCCCATCTTCCAGACCACCAGATCCATCTATCCCATTCTACCCCCACTTCCAGGCCACCCCATCCATCCATCCCATTCTGTCCCCTCTTCCATGTTGCCCCTTCCATCTATCCCATTCTGCCCCCTTTTCCATGCTGCCCCCTCCATCCATCCATCCATCCATCCCATTCTGCCCCCTCTTCCAGGACACCCCATCCATCCCATTCTGCCCCCTCTTCCAGGCCGCCCCATCCATCCATCCCATTCTGCCCCCTCTTCCAGGCCGCCCCATCCATCCATCCCTTTCTGCCCCCTCTTCCAGGCCGCCCCATCTATCCATCTATCCTGTTCTGCCCCCTCTTCCAGGCTGCTGCATCCATCTATCCCATTCTGTCCCCTCTTCCAGGCCGCCCCATCCATCCATCCATCCATCCCATTATGCCCCCTCTTCAAGGCCGCCCCATCCATCCATCCCATTCTGCCCCCTCTTCCAGGCCGCCCCATCCATCCATCCCTTTCTGCCCCCTCTTCCAGGCCGCCCCATCTATCCATCTATCCTGTTCTGCCCCCTCTTCCAGGCTGCTGCATCCATCTATCCCATTCTGTCCCCTCTTCCAGGCCGCCCCATCCATCCATCCACCCATCCCATTATGCCCCCTCTTCAAGGCCGCCCCATCCATCCATCCCATTCTGCCCCCTCTTCCAGGCCACCCCATCCATCCCATTCTGCCCCCACTTCCAGGTTGCCCCTTCCATCTATCCCATTCTGCCCCTCTTCCAGGCCGCCCCATCCATCCATCCCATTCTGCCCCCTTTTCCATGCTGCCCCCTCCATCCATCCATCCCATTCTGCCCCCTGTTCCAGGCCGCCCCATCCATCCATCCCATTCTGCCCCTCTTCCAGGCCACCCCATCCATCCCATTCTGCCCCCTCTTCCAGGCCACCCCATCCATCCCATTCTGCCCCCTCTTCCAGGCTGCCCCATCCATCCATCCCATTCTGCCCTCTTTTCCATGCTGCCCCCTCCATCCATCCATCCATCCATCCTGTTCTGCCCCCTCTTCCAGGCTGCTGCATCCATCTATCCCATTCTGTCCCCTTCCAGGCCGCCCCATCCATCCATCCATTGCATTCTGCCCCCTCTTCCAGGCCGCCCCATCCATCCATCCCATTCTGCCCCCTCTTCCAGGCCGCCCCATCCATCCATCCCATTCTGCCCCCTCTTCCAGGTTGCCCCTTCCATCTATCCCATTCTGTCCCCTCTTCCAGGCCGCCCCATCCATCCATCGATCCATCCCATTCATGCCCTCCCGCCATCCTCCCATTCTGCCCCCTCTTCCAGGCCGCCCCATCTCATCCTCCATTCTGCCCCCTCTTCCAGGCCGCCCTATCTATCCATCCCATTCTGCCCCCTCTTCCAGGTTCCCTTCCTCTATCCATCTGCCCCTTCCAGGCTGCCCATCCATCCCATTCTGCCCCCTCTTCCCCTCCAGTCCTGCCGTTCCCCCCCCATTCCATCCATCCCATTCTGCCCCCTCTTCCAGGCGCCCATCCATCCCATTCTGCCTCCTCTTCAGGCCACCCCTCATCCATCCATTCTGCCCCTCTTCCAGGCCCCAATCCATCCATCCCATTTGCCCTCTTCCAGGCCGCCCCACTTCCCATTCTGCCCTCTTCCGCCCCATCCATCCATCCCATTCTGCCCCCATCTTCCAGGCCACCATCCATCCATCCCATTCTGCCCCCTCTTCCAGGCCACCCTCCATCCATCCCATTCTGCCCCCTCTTCCAGGCCGCCATCCATCCATCCCATTCTGCCCCCTCTTCCAGGCCACCTCATCCATCCATTCTGCCCCCTCTTCAGGCGCTCTCCATCCATCTGCCCCTCCAGGCCCATCCCATTCTGTCTTCCCCCTCCTCCCATGCTGCTCCAGGCTGCTATCATCGGCTGTAACAGCACCTTACCTGACTCCATGCTCCAGATCCCAGTACCCAGCAGCTCTCTTCTTGTGCGGCTCCCGGTCTCCCGTTCAATGGCGCTGCAGAGCTGTCGGCAGTGTGATGTCATCATTACGCTGCCGACCTCTGCCTGTGAGCACCGCACATCAGAGTCAGGAAGCTGAATGGAGCTTCCCTGACCACGGAAGTGCCGGGGTGCTCACACACTCACTTGTAACTGCATCTTAAAGGCGCCATTACAAGTGTATGAGGTGTTCCCCTCCCTCCTCCAAAAACTTGCAGAATTTCGTGCAGAGTTTGGAGGAGGGAGGAAGATTAAAAAAATTAGTTTTTTTTAATCCTGCTCCTGGTGCTGCCCCCCCTGACACCTGGTGCCCTAGGCACGTGCCCACATCAATATAGTTGATTGTGATCGTTTACAGCTTATGTAAATGCAGCCTAAATGTTTGTGTGTGTTGGTCTGGTGCAATGTGTTAGCCTTTCGGGCCCACCTTTAACATTTGCCCAGAACCCCACTTCATCTAAAGTCGACTCTGGTTATATGGCCATGTCTTACACATTATGAGAAGTAGATTAAGAACAGACGTGATCAATGTATCCTCCAGAGCCTACAAATCAGTGAGATAGGAGAAAAATGTTTATCTCACTGGAGAACAAAAGATCAAAGTCTACAGTAATAAAGTATAAGCTGGAATACGCCCGGCTGCCTGTTACATTGGTCACATTTGGGTTCTCTGCCCGGAGTAGTGTCAGCCATGGCGTCTGCTGATCTGAGAGAAGAGCTGGACTGTGCCGTCTGTCTGAGCCTGTATACAGATCCTGTAACCCTGAGATGTGGACACAACTTCTGCCGGGGCTGTATGGATCAGATGCTGAATACACAGGACCGGTCTGGAGATTATTCCTGTCCTGTATGTAGAAGACATTTACAAGAGCGGCCGACACTGGAGAGGAACATAACTCTGTGTAATGTATCAGAACGTCTTATAGCGACTCCACCACATCAGAAGATCACCGGGATCTGCTGCACTTACTGTGTGGACTCTCCTGTACCTGCTGTTAGATCCTGTCTACACTGTGAGGCTTCTCTGTGTGATAAACACCTGAGAGTTCACAGTAAAGGAGCAGAACACGTCCTGACTGATCCCAGCACTTCTCTGGAGAACCGGAAATGTTCTGTCCATAAAGAGGTGCTGAAGTATTACTGCACGGAGGACGGAGCTTGTATCTGTGTGTCCTGCAGGTCAGCCGGAGAACATCGGGGACATCAGGTGAAGACGCTGGATGAGGCCTCTGAGAAGAAGAAGAGGAAAATGAGAAATGTTCTCCAGGAACTGATCACAAAAAGAAAGAAAACTGAGGAAAGAGAACGGAGTCTGGAGGAGAAGAGGAGAAAAGAGCAAGAAAAAGCATCTGGAGAAGCCGAGAAAGTCACTGCCCTGTGTACAGACATCAGGAGACGGGTGGACGACCTGGAGAAGAAGATCCTGAGTGAGATCTCCAGGTGGGAAGAGGAGATGTCACTGTCACTGTCTGATGTGATCCAGAAGCTGGAGATAAAGAAGGACGAGCTGTGCAGGAGGATAAGGCACATTGAGGAGCTGTGTAACATGACTGATCCACTGGCTGTCTTACAGGAACCAGACACCGGTGACTTGTGTGATCCTGAGGAGGACAGAGGTGATGAGGACACAAGAGGACATGATGGAGGTGATGAGGACACAAGAGGACATGGTGGAGGTGATGAGGACACAGGAGAACATGATGGAGGTGATGAGGACACAGGAGGACATGATGGAGGTGATGAGGACACAGGAGGACATGATGGAGGTGATGAGGACACAGGAGGACATGATGGAGGTGATGAGGACACAGGAGGACATGATGCAGGTGATCTGGGTGCGGAGCTGATCTCACACATATCACACATATTATCTGCTATGATAAGAGATATCAATGTCACCTTCTATGTACAGGATCCTGCAGACATATTACTGGATGTAAACATGGCTGCTAATAATCTCCTTATATCAGACGACCTGAAAACTGCGACCTGGACAGAAATAACACAGAATCGTCCAGAAACAGCAGAGAGATTCCAGCGTTATTCTCAGGTGATGAGCAGGAGGGGATTTACCTTAGGACGACATTACTGGGATGTGGAGATCGGTGGGTCACGGTGCTGGAGTGTGGGGATGTGTTATCCCAGTATAGACAGGAGGGGAGAGCAGTCAGAGATTGGAGATAATAACAAGTCCTGGGGTTTATGTGGGGTGCATAGTAATATTTGTTCAGCGATGCATGACAATAAATATATCCCGATATCTCAGTGGATCCCCAGTGATAGAGTCAGGATATATCTAGATTATGAGGCCGGGCAGCTGTGCTTTTATGAGCTGTGCGACCCCATCAGACACTTCCACACCTTCACTGCCGCCTTCACCGAGCCCCTTCATGCTGTGTTACATGTATGGGAAGGTTCTATAAAGATATTGGGAACTCAGTAGCTGTGAGAAAGGATCTCTGATTGGTGGACTGTTCGACCTATCAGATTCAGCAGTGGGAGGGGCCTCATCAGCGTTCTCCTCCTTACACAGTTATAGTGATTTCCTATATAACGGTGGCAGTGATCGCTCCTCTTATAGGGATCTCCCAGAATTTATATATTATATTCAATCTCCCTGTAGTGTAATAACTCCTCTATAGTAATCCGGTGTAACAGGCCAGATTAACCCCCCGCCCAGAATATACCCGGGGTTAAAGTGGCCTAAACCAGATTATACCCCTTCAGGCCAGATTATATCCCTCCAGACCAGAATATACCCCTCCAGACCAGAATATACCCCTCCAGGCCAGAATTTACCCCAGCTCCTGTAGATCAGATATTTCATGTTTATGAGAACCATTGAGTGATTTACTCAAGAATGGGGTCCCGGGCAGCCCACAGGGGGCAGAGACAACGCACAGGGCCCGAGGCAGTGCACAGGGCTCCGGGCAGCACACAGGGGGGCAGAGACAACGCACAGGGCCCAAGGCAGTGCACAGGGCTCGGGCAGCACACAGGGGGGCAGAGACCATGCATTGGGTCCCAGACAGCACAAGAATTCTAGGGCAGTGCTCGGCCCCAGGCAGCACACAGGGGCCCCAGACAGTGCACAGGGGGCAGAGACAGCACACAGAGTCCCAGATAGCACAAAGGGCCCCAGAGAGTGCACTCGACCCAAGAGACTGCACGGGGCCCCAGAGCGCACAAGGTTCCAGACAGCACACAGGGCCCTAGACAGCACACAAGGGCTCCACACAGCACACAGGGGAAAGAGACCGTGCACTGGGTCCCTGACAGCACATGGGGCCCCAGATAGCGCATGGAGCCCCAGACTACACACAAAGCTCCAGACAGCATGCAGGGGGGAAGAGACTGCACACGGGGCCACAGACATCTCACGGGGCCCCAGACAGAACAAAGGGGCCCCAGACAGCATACAGGGAACAGAGACAGCGCCGGGGGCCCCAGTCAGCGCACGTGGCCTCAGGCAGCACACAGGGCCCCAGACACCACACGGGGCCTCAAACAACATGCAGGGGGCAGAGAGAGCACATGGGGCCCCAGACAGCACACAGTGGGGCAGAGACCTAGGTCTCAGACAGCACAAGGGGCCTCAAACAGCGCATGGAGTCCCAGACAGTGCACGGAGCCCCAGACAGTGCACGGGGGGAAAAGACCATGCACAGTGCCAAAGACAGCACACAGGACCCCGGACAATGTACAGGGGGCAGACAAAGTGCACAGGGCCCCAGACAGCATACAGGGCCTGACACAGCACAAAGGGGCCCCAGACAGTATGCAGGAGGCAGAGACAGTGCATGGAGCCCCAGAGGCGCACTGGGCCCCAGGTAGCACACAGGGCCCCAGACAGTGCACGGGGCCCCAGACAGCACACAGGGCTCCAGACGGCGCACAGGGCCCCAGACAGCGCACAGGGACCCAGACAGCATATGGGGTCCCTAGACAGCACGCAGTGAGCAGAGACAGTGCATGGGGTCCCAGACAGTGCACAGGGCCCAGACAACACATGGGGCCCCAGATTATTTTAATGTTGTTATCAGTGTTTACCTTTGAACATTTATATTGTAGTGTCCTGTCACCAGCCATGTGTACTATTATCGTCCGAAAGCCAATAATCGCCCCATGTAAAGGTACCTTTATTAGATGATGTTTCAGAACGTTATGACTTTTATTATATTACTAGATGTGGGTCCAATGCTATCGCATCGCAAGGGCAGTGACATACCAATGGTAGCGGGCTCTGTGGTGCTGGGGGCAGCGGCCATCTCTCCCCTTTGTGAGCTGTCTTTCTCCTCCCATGCTCTCCCCCTGTGTGCTGTCTTCTCCCCCTGTCTGCTCTCTCACCCTGTGCTCTCTCCATTGAGCTGTCTTCCACTGTGTGTTCTCCCCACTTTGCTCTTTTCCCCTTTATGTTCTCTCCTTTGAGCTGTCTCTCCCCCTGTGTGCTCTTTCCCCTGTGTGCTGTCTCTCTCTCTGCCCTGTGCTGTTTTCTCCCCTCATTTGCGCTCTCCTCTGAGCTGACTTTCCCTGTGCAGTCTCTCTTCCCCTTGTGCAGTCTATGCCCCCCATTTGCTGGCTTTGGGCCCCTGTGTATTGTCTGTGGTCCTGTGCATTGTCTCTGCTCCCATGTGCACTGTCTGCGTACCCGTGTGCTGTCAGCGGCCTTGTGCGCTCTCTCTGCCCCCCTGTGTGCTATCTGGGGTCCTGTGTGCTGTCTGGGGCCCTGTGTGCTGTCTGGGGCCCTGTGTGCTGTCTGGGGCCCCTTGTGCACTGCCTGGGGCCTCGTACACTGTCTGGGGCCCCATGCGCTGTTTGGGGCCCCGTTCTTGAGTATATTACTCAATGGTTCTCATAGGTGTGAAAAATCTGATCTACAGCACCTGGGGTGTGTTCTGGCCTGGAGGGGTATAATCTGACCTAGAACACTTTAACCCTGGGTATATTCTGGGCAGGGGTTAATCTGTCCTGTTACACCGGTCTAATGATCCATTCTAGCTAATCTCTTACATCTTTTTTAGCTCCAGTTCCTCCATTATTGTGTCCCTCTGATCAATGTGAAGTGCGCCGTCCTTCAGTGCTGCCCATGTGACCACTATAAACTACATTTCCCATCACCACCTGCTTCTTCTCCAGTCTCCTCTCCATACACAGATAACATTCACTGCCACATAATCTTCTTTCCTCATGATGCCATCTATTTTGTTAAGTTCACCAGTCCTTCCTACAGCAAAACAACCCCACAACATGATGCTGCCTCCCCCATGTCTCACAGTTGGGATGGTGTTCTTAGACTTCCAATCATCTCCCTTTTTCCTCCAAATGAAACGATTTTCATTATTGCCAAACAGTTCAATTTTAATTTTGTTAGACCACAGGACATCTCCAAATGTAGGTGATTGTTCCTGTGGGCATTTGCAAACATTGTTTTTCTTATGTTTCTTTTGGAGTAAAGGCTTCTTCCTGGTGGAGAGACCTTTCAGACCATGTTGATACAGTTCTCGTCTCACTGTTGATAATGACACAATCTTACCAGCTTTCGCCATCATCTTCACAAGGTCTTTTGCTCTGGGGTTGATATACACATATCAGACCAAAGCACGTTCATCTCTGGGACACAGAACCCATCTCCTTCCTGAGTCATATGATGGCTGGACATTCCCATTTAGTTGGTACTTGCGTATAATTGTTTGTACAGATGAATGACGCACCTTCAGGTATATGGAAATTGCATCCAGGGATGAACCAGACTTGTACAAGTCCACAATTCTCTTCCTGAAATTTTGGTTGATTTCTTTAGACTTTCCCATGATGCTACAGAAAGAAGTAGTGTGTTTTAGGTGTGCTTTAAAATACATCCACAGGTGTGTCTTTAATTGAATCAGATGTTGCCAATAAACCATCAGAAGCTTCCAAACACATGACATCATCTTAGGGGCAGTCCCAAATTGTATATGGCATAGTAATCTATAGTGTAGGTAAACATGTGACTTTGCAGAATGTAATAATAATGCTTAAAACATTGCCTCTCTCATTATTCTGGCATTTGGCAAATATTAATAATTATGGTAATCCTAATTGACTTAAAATGGGAAAGGTTTATTCTGATATGTCATATAGTGAGAAAAACATCATATGTGTCTTTTTATATAGTGAATGGAAACTTCTGGCTTCAACTGTACGAGTATGTAATGTCATGTGTATATCAGTAACATTGTTGTTTGTCCTTGGAGATTATTCCTACTGGTCAAAGTTTCATAACGTATTAATTGATATAAGAAAACATTGAAATAATCATGTAATGAACACAGCCTAAACCAGAGTGTAAAGAGTGTTAGGCTGTGTTCACACGCGGCTGCTGAGCTCAAACCCCGCAGTGATTCAGGGTCTCTGCTGCCCTTTACCATGTGACTTATACAATCACTTCATTTTGTGGGGAATCAGTTATTTCACCTGAGAAACTGCACGGCCGATTGTAATAACATTTGTGTTTTGTGCGATCAGAGATTTTAGTTTATTTGTAATTTAGGACAATGTGTTTTCTAGCAGAAAGTGTTTCACCTTCACAACATGGATGCAGCCAATGTGAGGAGACTTATGAGCTGTGCAAATTAAATAAATAAATTAACTCTTTAGAGAGGAAGAGGACTCAAAGTTTAGTAAATTGAGATTGTGGTTTGGCTTTTATCCTAAGTCATATGACAAGGCTCGTTGAGGTTTTCACCTGCTAAAATGACTCCTTTCATTTGTCGTAACTCTTCCTAACACTTCTGCTATCTACTCTCCACCTGTAAGTTCATGTCTAGGAGGCTCGTAAATACCTTTATTGTTGTTGTAGCTTTGATCCTTCCAGTCTACAAACTGGATTTGGACCAACTGAGCGGGTCACGTCACTTATATGCCAAGATCAGACTTCACTCTCCTCAGCCCCCACCAGTGACCTGTCCTGCTCAGTTGTTCCGATTTCAGTCTACAGACAGGAAGGATCACAGCTACAGAAGTATTTACAAGGCTTTTAGAGATAAGCTCACAGGAGCAGAATAGGTAGCAGAAGTATACTGGGAAAGTGTTAGTTAGGAAGAAAAGGGGATCACATTAGAAGTGGGAAACCGCTTTAAAGGGTTGATATTGACTTTTAGAATTCTTACTCCCAGTAGGCCGTGGTTGAGGTCAAGTCCTCGTCCTCTCAAAAGAGGCAATTTTTACCTTCATAACAGGAAACACAACATAAACCACATATGAGAACACAGCCTATAACAAGTAATTAGCAAATGGGAAATATATTTATACCTGAATTCTCCAAGACGTCTCCTGAGTATCGTCCATCCTCTGGAATTCATGTCTGATTATCCACCACATTCGGAACCTTAAGATGAAACTAGGAAACCATCTCTTCAAGAAATCTACAGCCTGCAATGACCACACTGTCACCCCCCCACCACCGGAGCTGTCACCTCCCCACCACCGGAGCTGCCGCCTCCCCACCACCGGAGCTGCCACCTCCCCACCACCGGAGCTGCCACCTCCCCACCACCGGAGCTGTCATCTCCCCACCACCGGAGCTGCTGCCTCCGCACCACCGGAGCTGCCACCTCCCCACCACCGGAGCTGTCGCCTCCCCACCACCGGAGCTGTCGCCTCCCCACCACCAGAGCTGCCGCCTCCCCACCACCAGAGCTGCCGCAACCCCCCGAACACCTGTCTTCTTCCCCATTATCCTGTATAATACAAGATTACCAGTCTGTCAATGTTAGTTTATTGTCATTTATATCTGTACTTTGTATGTATCCTGCTCTCATGTACGGAATCAGTAATCAATGATCAGCTAAGAATAAATAATAATAATACATTTTTACCTGATAATTTTGCTGATAATCATTTCTATCTATAATGTCTAAATAATCACATGTAAGGCTGGCTTCACACTTGCAGATGCATCTGCAGCGTTTTGCAGATGCATCTGCAAGTATCAGCATGCAGACGGCGGCCGTGGTGTGAATGCTCTCATTCATTCCTATATGTGAGCCGTAAGCAGGCGTATGCCTGCTTACAGATCACACTCTCCCGCCCGCACTATGGACGCGAGATGTTGCGTCCAAGGTGCGGGGCGGGAGTGTGTGATCTGTCAGCAGGCATACGCCTGCTTACGGCTCACATACAGGAATGAATGAGAGCATTCAGACCGCGGTGCGCCCTATTATAAACATAGGGACCGCGGTCTGCATGCTGATACTTGCAGATGCATCTGCAAAACGCTGCAGATGCATCTGCAAGTGTGAAGGCAGCCTTAGTGATGTTAGGCTGGCTTCACATTAGCGTTTGTGTCTGCATGCTGATGGCATGCAGACACAAACGCTGTCAGAAGCAGTGTCCAAATGATGTGTCCGCAGCGGATAATGTCCGCCTGCGGACACATCACTATGGAGCCCGGCAGCCAATCGGCGCTGTCCGGGGGCGGGCCGGGGGCGGAGATCAGCGCCGGAGATCTCCGCCCCCCCCGGCCGCCGGTAAGCTCCGGGACTGTCGGCGGGGAGAACAGCTGATGTGAGAGCTGTTTGAATCTTCCCGCGCCGACACTGAGAGGAGATGTCGGCGCGGGAAGATTCAAACAGCTCTCACATCAGCTGTTCTCCCCGCCGACATCGCTAGGAGATTACAGTCGGCGGGGAGAAGGAGGACAGCAGAGGCTGAGCTGATCTCCCGGTGGCCGTCGGTGAGCTCCTGTGACATCACCGGCGGCCACTGGGAGATTTTTCAATGGGTCCGCAGCGTTCTCCTGCGGTGTCATGCAGAGGACACTGCGGACCCATTGAAGCCAATGCATTTTTTGTACGCTTGGGGACGCTTGCTGATTGTCCAAGCTCCCCAAACGCACAAAAAAACCCAACATGCTGCGTCCCGGGTGCGGATGCTGGACACCGGAAGCAGCAGATATCGTCCGCATCCGCACCCGAACGCAGCAAACGCAGGCACCATGCGTTCCTATGTTAAACATAGGAACGCAGTGCGCATGCGTTTGACTGCGTATGGGAACGCAGCAATACGCTGCCTTCCCATACGCAAATGTGAAGCCAGCCTTATATCCATGCACAGGATTCGCTATCTGAGTTTGTAAACTTAAAAGGGTTATCCAAGGCTTAGATATGGATAACGATCCTTAGTATACGCTATATCAGATTGGTCGGGGTCTGACCCACGGCACCTCCACAGTAAGATCGTTCTGGATCCAATAGCCTCTGCAGAAGTAACTGGACCTCATATAAATGAATAATAATAATAATAATAATTTATGAGAAATACCTCACAGTAAGATCGTTCTGGTGCCTATAGCCTCTGCAGAAGTAACTGGGCCTCATTTATGAGAATCACCTCACAGTAAGATTGTTCTGGTGTCTATAGCCTCTGCAGAAGTAACTGGGCCTCATTTATGAGAATCACCTCACAGTAAGATCGTTCTGGTGTCTATAGCCTCTGCAGAAGTAACTGGGCCTCATTTATGAGAATCACCTCACAGTAAGATCGTTCTGGTGTCTATAGCCTCTGCAGAAGTAACTGGGCCTCATTTATGAGAATTACCTCACAGTAACATCGTTCTGGTGTCTATAGCCCCTGCAGAAGTAACTGGGCCTCATTTATGAGAATTACCTCACAGTAACATCGTTCTGGTGTCTATAGCCCCTGCAGAAGTAACTGTGGCCTCATTTATGAGAATCACCTCACAGTAAGATTGTTCTGGTGTCTATAGCCTCTGCAGAAGTAACTGGGCCTCATTTATGAGAATTACCTCACAGTAAGATCGTTCTGGTGTCTATAGCCCTTGCAGAAGTAACTGGGCCTCATTTATGAGAATTACCTCACATAAGATCGTTCTGGTGTCTATAGCCTCTGCAGAAGTAACTGGGCCTCATTTATGAGAATTACCTCACAGTAAGATCATTCTGGTGTCTATAGCCTCTGCAGAAGTAACTGGGCCTCATTTATGAGAATTACCTCACAGTAAGATCGTTCTGGTGTCTATAGCCTCTGCAGAAGTAACTGGGCCTCATTTATGAGAATTACCTCACAGTAAGATCATTCTGGTGTCTATAGCCTCTGCAGAAGTAACTGGAGCCTCATTTATGAGAATCACCTCACAGTAAGATCGTTGTGTTGTCTATAGCCTCTGCAGAAGTAACTGGGCCTCATTTATGAGAATCACCTCACAGTAAGATCGTTCTGGTGTCTATAGCCTCTGCAGAAGTAACTGGGCCTCATTTATGAGAATCACCTCACAGTAACATCGTTCTGGTGTCTATAGCCTCTGCAGAAGTAACTGAGGCCTCATTTATGAGAATCACCTCACAGTAGGATCGCTCTGGTGTCTATATCCTCTGCAGAAGTAACTGTGGCCTCATTTATGAGAATTACCTCACAGTAAGATCGTTCTGGTGTCTATAGCCTCTGCAGAAGTAACTGGGGCCTCATTTATGAGAATTACCTCACAGTAAGATCGTTCTGGTGTCTATAGCCTCTGCAGAAGTAACTGTGGCCTCATTTATGAGAATCACCTCACAGTAAGATCGTTCTGGTGTCTATAGCCTCTGCAGAAGTAACTGGGCCTCATTTATGAGAATTACCTCACAGTAAGATCGCTCTGGTGTCTATAGCCTCTGCAGAAGTAACTGGGCCTCATTTATGAGAATTACCTCACAGTAAGATTGTTCTGGTGTCTATAGCCTCTGCAGAAGTAACTGGGCCTCATTTATAAGAATTACCTCACAGTAAGATCGTTCTGGTGTCTATAGCCTCTGCAGAAGTAACTGGGCCTCATTTATGAGAATTACCTCACAGTAAGATTGTTCTGGTGTCTATAGCCTCTACAGAGCCCTGGACTCGATGTTGACACAATTTAGCCCTATGGTAGATGTTATGACCAGAACATGTAAACTCTTAATTCACGTCAAGTATCCATCAAGGAATGAAGCGTTATGTATGTAAACATTATCTGTGTGCATAGTAAACGCTGTCAGTCACCTCCCCCATGTATTGGCTGGTTGAGAGTGATTATATCGGTATCTAGAACCTGTGTTTGCCTCTATTTAATGGAGCCTAGCTGCATCCTGCCAAGTGCAACAGTTGATAGATTTTTATAGGAGTCAGAGAGTAACATCCTACAGTTACCTGACTACATTGTATAGGTAATTAGCGCCATACACTACATCCCTGCCCGACCTGTAGAATTAGTGACGACAGCGGGTGTCCAATTATACAACATCCAATGTGTCAACATTACATACAGAAGATCGAAAAAGAACCGCGGTTCAAAGGATACAAAACTGGTACCTGAACATGGTGGCTGTGGAGACACGGGGGTCAGTGGTGCTCTCGTCCGCAGGCCCAGCCGCCTTTAGCAAGACAGCCAGGGCTCATCCCCAAACTGAACACCCGAGCTCCTTACCGTTGGCGGAACACTACTCAGACAACACAGGGTGAGGGAACCATAATATTAAGGTTTTATTGGATCCCCAAACAGTTAACAGCATATAACACATAACCAGCAAAACACACAATGTAACAGGCAACAGAGTCTCACCCTTCCGCTGCCTCACCAGGGACTAGAATATAGCACAGTAGTGTCTGTAGCCAGGTGACTGGATCGTCCCAACCTGGGTTGCGTCCTTATGCAGTCTTTGTTATCCCAGCCGAATCCAAACATTCGATGCTGAAGTCCTTGTAGAATTATAATCCAGGTTCGTATCCCCTGCAAACCAAAATACAAGATTGTCTGGATAAATAAGAAATCCTCATAGGTTATACATTAAAGGGGTCCATTTTGTCACAGTGGCAACAGGCTGGAGTTGGTGATCAACAAGGCGATGGCTCATGGCTCCTATATCTTAAGGGATCAACCAGAATGGGAAATCCTGGAATAAAATAAGCCCCCACAGTATTAGCTGTATAAGATGATAGATGGGGGCCACAAAAAACAGGACAGTGCTACAATAAACTGTATTTGTTGGCCATACAACTACCAAGAGCTCAGTCTTCATTGTATCAGAGTAGTACTAGGCCTCACACGACATCATGACCAGACTCATCTCCACTGAAGACCAAACCCAAGAAAACCACTAAAGCTGTAAGTGCTGGAATCAACTTCTGTAAGATTCGCTCGTCTTTAACCCCTTGAGGATTTGACCATTTTGGGTCTTCAGGACAAAGTATTTTTCGTTGTTTAATCATCACATTCCCGGAGCCGTTGTAGGTTTATTTTCTCATCGGCATAGCTGTAGGACGGCTTGTGTGTGTCGGGATGAGTTGTATTAGTCATTGGCGGCATTTAGAGAACATAGAACTTATTACATAACTTGTATTAACTCTTTATGGGTAGAAATAGAAGAAATCAGCAGTTCTGTTGTGGTTTTGTGCAGTTTATTATTATCACATGCTGCACATAGAAAGCGTTACCCTTATTGTGCGGCTGAGCACCATTATGGCGAAATGAAATTGTAGTTTTATTTTTGTTTTAAATAAATTAATTGTTTAAAAAGATCCTGTTTTCTCGTCACATATTCTGAAAGCCATAATTTTCCATCAATGGAGCTGTATGAGGGCGGATATTTAGGTGTTACCATTTATTGGCACTTTTTGATCCATTTTATTGCACTTTTTGAGGGGAGCTGAAAAGTACAAAAAAACTGCAATTTTGGAATTTTCTTTTTTTAACATGTTTCACTAGACGCTTTGCTTATCCCTTCCCAGCTCCTAAATGGTTTCTACCTCTTTTCAGATACTTGTGATGTATAATCTACTATATAATTGTCTAAGGCGTCTGTCTGAAGTGAAATCGCGCGCCAGACAGAGGCCGCTCATTGCAAATAGGCGCGCAAATTCAAAGTTCGAATTTCGCGCTAATTTGCAGCCCGGCGACAGTGGCTCGCAGCGGTGGTGCCCTGCGCGGCATTCAGGCTACATGTATGGCCACAGCGACCCCCGGCACCAGTACCTGCCCCCCCAACTCGACTCCCCCTTGCCTCTCCTTGCCTCCTCCTCTCGCCTACCCCTCGCTTTCCCCCTCGCCTCCCGCTGTTCTCACCCATCCTCTGTACACACAGCGGTCATGTGACAGGGCGGGCTGATGTGACATCACACAGCCCACCCTGTCACATGACCGCTGCAAAAGACGGAGAACAGAGGGGGGCGAGGGGGATCCTGCCTCCCGCCTCCATCCTGCCCACCCGCCTCCATCTTGCCCCCTCACACCTGCCCCCGGGTCCATCCTGCCCCCCGTTCCATCCGCATTCCCGCATCCATCCTGGCCCCCCGGCTCCATCCTGCCCCTCCCCGCTCCATCCTGCCCCCTGCTCCATCCTGCCCCTGGCTCCATCCTGCCCCCGCTCCATCCTGCCCCGCATCGCCCCTGCCCCTCCCCCGCATCCATCTGCACCCCCTTGCCACCATCCTGCCCCTGCCCATCCTGCCCATCGCTCCATCCTGCTCCCCACCACCATCCGGCCCCCGCCCATCCTGCTGGCTCCATCCAGCTGCTTCCATCCTAGCCCCCCCCTCCATCCTGCTCCCCCCCCGCTCCATCCTGCTCCCCCACATCCATTCTGCTCCCCCACATCCATCCTGCCCCCCGGTTCCATACTGCCCCCCCCGGCTCCATGCTGCCCCTCCCGCATCCATCCTGCCCCCCACATCCATCCTGCCCCCCTCCCCGGCCCTATGTAAGTGTGTCAATGTGTGAGTGTATATGTGTTTGTGTGAATATGTCTGAGGATGTATGTGAGTGTGTGTGAATGTGCGGGTGTGTATATATGGGCTTGTCCACACACCTGCGCTCTCAGTATTTAGCGCTCCTGCCTAAATACTTAGGCTTAGACAGAGAAGCGCAGGTGCGTGTATGCGGCGCTTTCAGCAGACGCTGTCCCTGGGTTTCCCGATGTGTATTGTCCTATGAAAAGATGTACTAAAATATTTACAAAACTGTGAAGGGTGTATTCACTTTTATCATACACTATATATTTGTCACTGTTTTCCACACAGTGCACCTAGTATGTAATAAAAGATACTGCTGTGCTTGCTATCTGCTGTGCTGAGCTGTCAGTGGTTGGTTGACAGCACATGCTTTCAGTCTGGTTTTGGGCGGTGCTTGGTTGCTCAGATGTTCCATCTTCCCTGTGATTGCTCTGCTACTTTACTGAGCAGCCTTTCCCAGAATCCTGCCAGTCGTACACTCTATTTGAGTGGTGTTTAGCCTGCACTACAGTGTCTGTCTAGTTCTGATCATTGTTATCTGACTCCAAATTGTTGCCTGCTTAATCTTCAGTCTGCTCCCTGTATTTGATCTGTATTTCATTTGATTTCCTGGTATTTTGACCCTGGACCATGACCTGACTGTGAAAAACGTTTTTGCCCCTTCCTGATTTCTTTTTCTTTTGCATGTTTGTCAATTAAATGTTTCAGCTCAACAAACAAATTAAACCATTTGATAAAACAAGAAAACACAAAATGCAGTTTATAAATTAAGTTTTTTATTATAAAGGGGAAAAGAAATCCAAACCTACATGGACACCGTGTGAAAAAGTGATTGCTCCCTCTTAAAACATAAATTAACTGTGGCTTGTCACATCTATGAGAAGCTGAGTTCAATTTCCCCAGCCACAGCTAGTCCTGATTACTGCCACATCTGTTCTCAATCAAGAAATCAATTAAATAGGACCTGCCTGACAAAGTGAAGTAGACCAAAAGCTTCCCAAAAGGTAAACATCATGCTGTGATCCAAAGAAATTCAGGAACAAATAAGAAAAAATAAATGAGATCTATCAGCCTGGAAAAGACTATAAAGCCATCTCTAGAGCTTTGGGACTAAAGCGAACCACAGTGAGAGCCATTATTTACAAATGGCAAAAACATGGAACAATGGAAGACCATTACAGCAGTAGCCAGCTGACCAAATACTACCCAAGAGCACAGTGAGTACGAGGTAACAAAAGACCCCACAAGAACATCCAAAGATCTGCAGGCCTCACTTGCCCCAGTTAAGGTCAGTGTTTATGATTCCACAATAAGAACGAGAGTGGACAAAAACGGCTGCATGTCAGAGATCCAAGACGAAAACCCTGCTGAGCAAAAAGAAAATAAAAGGTTGTCTCAGTTTTGCATCTTGAACATCTTGATGATCCCCAAAATATTGGGAGATTACTCTATGGAGTGACAAGATAAAAGTTGAACTTTTGTGAAGGTGTATGTCCCATTATATCTGGCGTAAAAGTAACACAGCATTTTAGAAAAGAAACATCATACTAACAGTAAAGTATGGTGGAGGTAGTGTGATGGTCTGGGGCTGTTTTGCTGCTTCACCTCTAAGACTTGTTGTGGTAAATGGAACCATGAATTCTGCTGTCACCAAAAAATCCTGAAGGAGAATGTCTGGCCATTAGAGATGAGCGAGTACTAAAATGCTCGGGTGCTCGATGCTCGGGCCGGGCATCCCAAGATACTCGTGTACTCGGCCCGAGCACCGAGCCCAATGTAAGTCAATTAGTGACAGGCTCTGCCTACACACGTCCGGTTATAAAACGAGTGTTTCTGGGAAGGGGCGGGAGGGGGGGCTTTTTCATATCGCCGCCGTATACAACACCTTGCTGTGCCCCCCAGAGGGACCCTAACAATCAATATGCTCTCTGTGAGGTGCCCAGCTCACTGTGTGCACTGAAGGGAGCTGTGTATATGTGTCAGATCACTAATTATTAGCGAGGAGTCCGAGCATCTCGGCTGGTTCTCGGTGCTCGCCGAGCATCCCGAGTACCGGGATACTCGTGCAAGTAACATCGGCAACTCATCCCTACTGGCATGTGTTCCTGACTTCAAGCTGTAGGATACTTGGGTTATGCAGAAGGACAATAATCCAAAACACATGAGCAAATCCACCTCTGATGGCTTAACAAAAACAAAATGAAGCTTGGAGTGGCCAGTCAAAGTCCTGACCTTGATCTGATTGAGATGTTGTGACCTTATAAATGCGGTTCATGTTTGGAACTCCTCCAGTGTGGCTGAATTACAACAATTCGGCAAAGATGAGAGACTAAAATTTCCTCCAGAGCATTGTCAAGACTAATTGCCAGTTATCACAAACACTTAATTGCAGTTTCTGCTGCTAAAGGTGGAACAACCAGTTATTAGGTTTATGAGGCAAACACTTTTTCACTCAGGGCCCTGTAGGTTTGGATTTCTCTTTCACTAAAAATAAATCTTCATTATAACTGATTTTGGCTTACTTGTATTATATTTGTCTAATATTCAAATTTGTTTGGGGATCTAAAACATTTAAGCAAGGTGAATATGCAAAAGAATAAGAAATAAGGGGAAAGGGAGCGCACCACTGCTTGATACTCAAATGAGCATTGGGGTACTCGGTATGCTAGTTAGTCGATCAAGCATCGTGATTGCTCGAGCACCATGATCGAGTCATCCTGTCACTGTAGGCAGCCAATCAACATGCGGGGTTTTCATTCCATATATAATAATGCTATAGCAATGCTGGCTAAAGGCTTTACTGTGATTGGCCGGTTGCATAGCATCAACCAGATTTTTTTAGAAAGGGAGGCGATGCTCTGAACACTGCAGTGCAGGGAGAGTTGATGTAGGAGGGAGAGCTGAGATTCGAGCAGGCATGTAGGTTGTACACTTTGAGACAGTTCACTCTATACAAAAGGGATACTCACTCACTGACCGGTCATAGAGGTAGCCACGATTCTTCATATAAATTCCTCCGGTTTCTTCATTTATTCCATAAATTAACACAACGAAATATAAAACATAAGCCTATCCTTGGCTTTAAGGAACACAAATATCCATTTACAGGTATACAGTCCATTTATCTCACTCATGGGTAATCCTGTAAATATCAAGGTACACTACTGTCTATATGTCGCAACGGAGTATTCACAGTTGAGCATTTGCGGTATATCGGTGGATCCTCACAGACTCATTCACCGTCTTCAGTCAGTGTACACAAGTTTACAGACTGTCATATTGTTTACTGTAGGCTTGGGCCACGTTCACACACTGTTGCTCCATAGACCACGCTCAGAAGCTCTGTCTTCACTCCAGACTGGTTGCGATCCCTCTTTCTCTTAACCTCCACTGCTTCACGCAGCTTCACTCAACTCTAGCCATAGGCAGACGATGTTCAGATCATTGTCTGCTCAGAGGCCTGGGCACTGTTCACCCACTGAGCTCTCTTCAGCCACTACCAGTTACATCACACAGAGAGGCTCAGACAGGCGCCTCTAACAGAGATTGCAAATCACACCATGGTTGCCTGGCTCTCTTCCTCACACTCTTCTCCATTTGGCAAATATCCTGCATTTTAACATCTAAGGCCGGCTTCACCCCACGGTTTCTTGATGTTAGGCTGTGTCGGTGTTTTGCTGGATGCACTGGACACAGCCTGACAGCTCCGGACAGAACAGAACTGCAGGGTAAATATGCCCTCCAATTCTGTTTTCTCCCGGATTCAGCACTGCGCAGTTGCTGCCGCTGTCCAGTGCTGAAATTTTAAAGACACCCCCAGAATTAGTGAGTCCCATTAGATGCATCAATTCTTGAGCTTTGTCCAGCTCTTCCTGATTGCCCTGGTGCGATGGCAATCGAGGTAATCATTTTGGGGTTGATGTCAGCTGTGTAATGTCAGCTGGCATCAAGCTCAGGGTAAATGGATAGGTATCAATCAGACATCTCCATTACTAACCCAAAAAGTATAAAGAGAAAAAAAATCACACACACAGGAAAAAATAGTTTATTTGGATAATGACCCTCCCACACTCTCCCTTGCTCACCAGCGTATTTTTAAAACTGTTCCAATGAAGCTCATCCATCATTGCCAATGCTCCATGAATGCAGCTCTGGTGACTGTGAATAGCAGTATAGGTATTCATTCACAGGTGCTGGGTACTGATGACACCTCTCATCACCATCGCCTTATTGTGCATATCGCACCAATGAGTGGCAGCTCTGATGGGACCTGTAATTAGCTGTATTTAACTGCTCTTCAGAGTTGCATTCATGGAATATGGACTATGGCAAAGGAGCTTTCTGGGAACATTTTTTAAAATAAATTGGTAAACAAGGTATACTGTGGGGCATCTTTATTCAAATAAAGTATTTTTTCCCTGTGTGTGTGTTACTTTTTTATTATTGGATTAGTAATGGCAATGTCTGATAGACACCTCTCCATTACTAGCCCCTGGGCTTGATCCCAAACTTTTATTACCCTGATTGCCACCACTCCAGGGCAATTGGGAAAGATGGATGAAGCGTAAGAAATGGCACCTCTAATGTAATTCGACAATTCTGGGGTAGCTGCGTGCAATTTTTAGGTTGGAGGACCAAATACCAATGGCCGTTACAGCCTGATAATACCAGACCCATGCTTTTTGCTTTACCTTGGCTGGTTATCAAAATTAGGGAGGACCCCACGTAATTTTTTTTGCATTGTTTATTTAGTTAGTTTCTAGCAGTATCCTGGGGGTGAGAACTTTATCCAAGTGCTTCCACATGCTGTTCCCATTCCATTGAGTGCTGCCATGTCCCGCAATCTGGCAATCTGGCAGTGGGATCAACTAAGTTCACAGCTATAAGTTCCCACGGTGAGAACTTATTTTATCCCACTGATAGATTGCTAGACAGCATTGCAGCCATATCTTGCAATCTGGCCGAGTTCAACTTAGTTCACTGATGGCAGCTTGGAAGCCTTTGGCTATGAACACTAGGTAACTCAGTGACATCACCACTTCACACAACTGACAGTCATCCATTGCTGTCAATGTGTCCCGGAAGCTGCATTTTCCATTACTGCAGCTTCTAGATGTAGATCCGGGATCTTCGTCGGACATCGTGTGGATTTTCTCAGACCTGTAGGGGTGTTTTGAGGGTAAAAATAAATGGGTGAAAGAGGGGGTGCATATTTTTTTATATCAAATAAAGGATTTTTCAGTGTATTTATTTTCTTTGACTTATAGGTTAGTAATAGAGGTTTCACATAGACCCCTCCCCATTACTAACCTACTTTGACAAATCACAGCTGTCATCAACCCAATACATCACTCCGATTGCCACCACATCAGGGCAATTGGCATGAGCTGGGTAAGCACCAGAATTCTGGAGCTGCCGCAGGGTAATGTAGTTAGGCTGGGAGGGGCCAATATCCATAACTCTTTCCACCCTGATAATACCAACCCCAACCTGTCAGCTTTAACATGCCTGGTTATCAAAAATGGAAGGCCCCAACACCATTTTCTTTAAATTATTGGATCTCTTCTATTTTTGATAACTAACCACAGTAGAGCAGACCCCTGGGGGTTTCAGCCATCAGATACTGCTTTACCCATGCTTGTTATCAAAAATAGAATGAGTGTGAGCCAAAGTTTTAACTTTCTTTTTACAGTGGTGTCCAAAACTTGACATCGCTGTGATGGGTTTAGAAGTCCCCACACCAGAAAAGCTTGCTGATTGGCTGCTCTGTGGCCTTTCAACAAGCTTTATTCAAATGAAAAAAAACAAAGTAGGACAGAAGGTGCAATAAAAAGTCTGTTAACAAAAATGATCCATAATAAAGAGAAGGGTGTGAAATAGTCAACATAATAAAGATCGACTAACGAAAAGGCAACTCATGTATACAAAATAATGACACAAAAGGTAAACTGTCAAACATTTAATACAATAAAAGTCAAAGGTACAAAATGCACAAGGTGAAACATACAACAGAGATGAAACAATAAAGCTGTGAAGTTTGGTATAAACTGGCAGATAACGATGCGACAAGTGTTATTTGTTCAACAGGTATACATTCAGGAGATGACACAATGCATCTCAGTACCAAATCAACAAATAGTCCATAGAAGAACTCTTAACATCCAGAAGGTGGATCTCATGATTGCAGCACGTGAATTAAGTTCCAAGTTCTATACTCCATCCATGGGTTTCAAGGTCAGCCTCAGCTCTGATCCTACGGCTTCCAAATCACACCACCAACTCTTTAGTCCATTCATAAGCTTAGGACCTGACCAAGCACAGTTCCTTCCACTTCCCAGCACCAACTGACCTCTAAGTGTGTGTCTTCTTCTATATTCTGCTCTTAGAAATCACCCTCTTGTTTGGCAAAGATAAGCACACCAACCCCTTTAATCATATGTACATATAAATCAAAACAATGAAGGTGTATAACCAGGAACCTGCTGAGAGAAAGAAAGGCACAGATTCCTCCACCAGATAGACAATAAATGTAAATATAGATATGATTGATTTTGGTCTATGAACACATGCTGGAAAGAGACATGCTGGTACATCCCCTTCCCCCTTCAACTTGTGAACAATAAAATTGTCTATTACTGTCCATCCGTGCTGGTAAAGTATGATAACTCCTCACACAAGCAATAGATGAAAAATGCACCATGTCTTAACAATCACTGCAGATGATATGCCTTGGGTAAATGAATCAATAAGAGGGAAGGCATAGTCCCTCTTCATCACACCAATCTAACAGAAGTAAACATGCAGTAATTGATACCAACATATCAAGGTATATAGCAAAATAATAAACCCATAGATAAAGTGACAATAGTGCAGGTTCGTCCCACTGAAAATAAAAGCCCCCTAGCAGAGTAATCCCCGATGTACGTTTCACAATGTTATAATATTTGATTGCTTCATCAAGGGGGTTATATTTCTTTTAACAATATACAGTATTCAGCAGGTCAATAACTGCATAATTTATTCACCCATGGCTGTTAGAGACAGATGATGGCTGAATAACACAGCCATCATCAACTATCAAAATTGCAGGCTCAGCGTGCAAACCCACACTAAATCAGGCAGCCGGCATATGCTCTAGCAGTACGGTCATATGTTGGTTAGGGTTTGAAGATGAAGGAAAATTAAAATGATACCTGCCAGGTGAAGGTGGAATTACTTTGGTGCACTGTCTCTGTATTCGGGGCACATGTGAAAGTGTCAATAGTAATTGGCATATGCCAGTACAGATTAGACTTCTATACACTCTTCAGCTATAAATGAGAGCCTGTCATCAGGATTTGTCACTATAAAGTAAAGATATGGTCTTATAGGTGCAGTGATGTTGTTAATTAGTCACCTGCAGTGAAGAGATCCGATTTGTGGTTGTTGAATAATCTTCTTATAAATACTAGCTGGCGGCCCGATTTAAAAATCAAGTGTATGAATAATTATTAAAGATTATTTAGTAAAGAATTAGCGCTCATTACATGGCTGCTATTAAAGGATCCACTCTGTGCCAGCATTGCAGCAGTGCACCCACACTACTCGATCCATTTCAACTCTGTTCCCCACCCCACAAAGCTCACTCTCATAGTCACACCCTACCGTTCTCTCACTCAACCCTCTCTTCACCCCCTCATCTCTTCTTCCCCAGCACCCTCCTACACCCCCCTCATCCTCCTATCTTTCACCCAGCCGTTCTCTTCACAGTGCAGCACCCCATACACTCCCTCCCTCATCTCTGTCTATCACCCACCCCTCCTTCCTTCACAGTGACACTCCCCCTCATCTCTTCATCCCCCATTCTCTTCACAGCCCACCGTCCTCTCTCACATCCACCCCCTCTACTATCTCCCCCTTTCTCTTCCTCTGAAGCCGTGTCCTTACAGTGCAACCACCCCACTCATCTCCTACACTTTCTCATCACCCCACCTTTGAACTTCAGCCCCAAACATCTATCTCCCACTAATACTGTTTTAGCACCCAAACCATCTTCACAGTGCAGCGACCCCCATCATCCTACCTCCTCACTAGCCTATCACCCCAGCCCGTTCCTATCACAGTGCAGGCCCCTCATCTCCTCCTCATCTTGTTCCCCCCCCAGTTCTCTTACATGGCAAGACCCCCTACCTTCCTCCCCATCCCTGTCTATCACCCCGTACTCTTCTACAGGTGCCACCCCTTTCTCCATTATTCCATTCATCTCTGTCTATTCACCCCGCCGTTTCTTGTATTGTAGTCAACCCTACATTCTCCTATTCTTTAATTACTCAGCCGTTCCGTCAATGTGGCGCACCCCATACAATCTCTATTCATTATTCTATATCAACCATCTCTTCACAATGCACATCCACACTACCTATCTTCCTGCGATTATCTTATACTCTCCATTGTTTATCTTAAGCTTAGTACACCCCCTACATCTCCTCCTCACCATTCATACTCATTCAGCGTTCTTTCACAGTGCAGCACTCCCCATTCTTTCCCCAACCACTGATGCCCCTACTGACGGTCTCTCTTCTACAGTGCAGCACCCTACACTTTCGCACTCATCTTCTTCACCCCAGCTTTTTCATTTCAACAGGTGAAAAAACCTACATTCCCTTCCCTAAGGGCCTACCTCCCACCTTCACATTCCAGTGAAGACTACCCCTACATTCCTCCTCATCTCTGTATCACCCAGACCGTTTTCTTCACAGTGCAGGGACCCCATCAATCTCCTCGCTAAAACCTGGTAACCCTCGATTCTTCCTTCAACTGCCGCACCCCAAATTTCTGCCCTCCTGTCTATAACCACCATCCGTCTCTTACAGTCAGCAGGCAACCGCTACTCTGCCCCTCATCTCTGCTATCCAGAGTCCGTCTCTTCACAGTGCAGCACCCCCCTACATCTCCTCCCTCATCTCTGTCTATCACCCCACCCGTTCTCTTCACAGTGCAGCACCCCCCTACATCTCCTCCCTCATCTATCACCCCAGCCGTTCTCTTCACAGTGCAGCACCCCCCTACATCTCCTCCCTCATCTTGTCTACCACCCCACCCGTTCTCTTCACAGTGCAGCACCCCCCTACATCTCCTCCCTCATCTCTGTCTATCACCCACACCCGTTCTCTTCACAGTGCAGCACCCCCCTACATCTCCTCCCTCATCTCTGTCTATCACCCCAGCCGTTCTCTTCACAGTGCGAGCACCCCCTACATCTCCTCCTCATCTCTATCACCCCACCGTTCTCTTCACAGTGCAGCACCCCCATACATCTCCTCCCTCATCTCTGTCTATCACCCCACCCATTCTCTTCACAGTGCCAGCACCCCCTACATCTCCTCCCTCATCTCTATCACCCCACCCATTCTCTTCACAGTGCAGCACCCCCCTACATCATCCTCCCTCATTCTCTGTCTATCACCCCAGCCGTTCTCTTCACAGTGCAGCACCCCATACATCTCCTCCCTCATCTCTGTCTATCACCCCACCCGTTCTCTTCACAGTGCAGCACCCCCTACATCTCCTCCCTCATCTCTATCACCCACCCCATTCTCTTCACAGTGCAGCACCCCCCTACATCTCCTCCCTCATCTCTATCACCCCAGCCGTTCTCTTCACAGTGCAGCACCACCCCCCTACATCTCCTCCCTCATCTCTGTCTATCACCCCAGCCGTCCTCTTCACAGTGCAGCACCCCCCTACATCTCCTCCCTCATCTCTGTCTATCACCACCAGCCGTTCTCTTCACAGTGCAGCACCCCCCTACATTCCTCCCTCATCTCTGTCTATCACCCCACCCGTTCTCTAGTCAGTCATCTAGACATAGCCTATCCGCTCCGCCTCAAGTGGATCACATATAACAGGTTGTGGCCACTTATTCTGCTCCTATCTGTTCCCCATCTCCTCAAGTTGACTATACTATCATTGCAAATGAGCACCTGTACCTTGTCACCCCCACCTCATTGTTAGATTGTAAGCTCTTATGAGCAGGGTTGCCATTTTTTGCTCCAATTATTGTATTATGTTATACTTTGTATTGTATTGCTTTTGGCATTGTATTGTATTTTCTAATTGTTTCTTATGATTGTTTAAATGTGAACTTTGTATTGTGAAGCGCTGCGGAATATGTTGGCGCTATATAAATAAAAATTATTATTATTATTATTATTAATTAACAATAATGCAATTAAGACATGATATCTATCCATCAACTACCTATGTTTGTATGGTGAATGTAATTTTTGAAGATTTCATTGTTCTATGGTAAGGCTCTTAGTACACCTACTGGCTAATAATTGTGCACCAATTCAGTAGCTTCATTTCAGATATCAATATTCATAATCTACATATCCGCCAGTTTGTGTTTGCCCACCAACCACGGCAAGGTGGCCTTACATCTGATGGGGCCCTACTCTATCTACTCTACTATTTCTTAACACTTTGACACCTTTCACATCAGCTTTTTTCTGCTATTTGCAGAAGATGGGGATGAAAAAAGTACAATGTCTGCACTTGCCAGCTAAGGGCCTACCTGCGGCACACTTGCAGCAAGTCCCATGCAATGTATATGGAACTTGCGGTTAACTTGCTGTAAATGCGGCAAACGTGGCTTCGGCAGCTGCACCAAATGCAGTCGCTAAAAAAACACTGGTAACTGCGGTTTTTGCGGCCGAAACTGCCGTAACCATGTGTGCTGCACCTGCCGCAAGTGAACCACAAATTCCATATACATTGCATGCAACTTACGGCAAGTGTGGCGTAGGTCTGCCCTTAGACAGCAAGTGCAGAAATTGTGTTTTTTCCACCAAAACTTCAACAAATAGCAGAAATATGCTGATGTGAAAGCTAAATCTCTATTTTTCTATCTATCTATTTACCTATCTATCTATGTGTACAGAACACAACTTGAGATGGAGATGTGTGTGAACAGCCATCCCGCCCGTCTCTTAGCTGTTCACAAAAACCCCTCCCTGTATAAAAAGAGAAGCAAATTTCTCAGCAGCTCTACTGCTGGAGCTTAAGATACAGGTTGATATCATCAAATAAAGAAATTTGGATGATACACATCTACCATTGTCTACATAATGTGTGTTCAAGTTGGTTGCTATATCTATACTATAAACTATGTAAATTAATGAATTAATAGTACCGTATATAACGACTACGTATGTTATATACCTATTTTCTATATAAGTAGTTGAAATCTATAGATCTATAGCTAAACTAATCTTTTTGTATTTTTTTTTTAAACTGACTATATAACTAAACTACCGTATATACTAGTGTATAAGCCGAGATTTTCAGCCCAAAAATTGGGCTGAAAAGTCCCTCCCTCGGCTTATACGCGAGTCAGTGCCATTATACAGGCCCCCCTCACAGGATGGCCCCTGCATGCAGCGCTGCGCACATACATTACCTGGCTATCAGCTGTCACCCTCCGGTGGCGGATCATTCTCCTGGCTCCGGGCTGCATCTTCATCTGTGTCTTCCTGCTTGTCACGTGACCAGTCGGGGTCACGATGACGTCATCGCGATGAGCCCCGGCCACAAGCAAGAATACACAGGTTAAGACGCAGCCCGGAGCCAGGAGAACAATCTGTCACTGGAGGGTGACAGCTGATAGTCAGGTAATGTATGTGCGCAGCGCTGCATGTGAGGGCCATCCTGTGAGGGGGGGGCGCCATACTGTGAGGGGGCCTGTATAATGGCACTGACTCGCGTATAAGCCGAGGAAGGGACTTTTCAGCCCAATTTTTGGGCTGAGAAACTCGGCTTATACGCGAGTATATACGGTAATTTAGTTATATAGTCATTTAAAAAAAAAATACAAAAAAATTAGCTTAGCCATACATATATATGTGTGAATGTGTGTGTGTGAGTGTGTGTATATGTGTGAGTGTGTATGTGTATATGTGTGAGTGTGTGTGTGTGTATGTGTATGTGTGTGTGTATGTGTGAGTGTGTGTGTGTATGTGTGAGTGTGTGTGTGTATGTGTGAGTGTGTGTGTATGTGTGGGTGTGTGTGTTATGTGTGTGTGAGTGTGTGTATGTGTGTGTGTGTGTGAGTGTGTGTGTATGTGTGAGTGTGTGTGTATGTGTGAGTGTGTCAGTATGTGTGTATGTGTGTATGTAAGAGTGTGTGTATGTGTGAGTGTGTATGTGTGAGTGTGTGTGAGTGTATGTGTATATATGAGTGTGTGTATGTGTGTGTGTATATGTGTGTATGTGTGAGTGTGTGTATGTGTGAGTATGTGTGAATGTATGTGTGAGTGTATGTGTGAGTGTGTGTATGTGTGAGTGAGCGTGTATGTGTGAGTGTGCGTATGTGTATATGTGTGTATGTGTCTATATGTGTGTGTGTGAGTGTGTGTATGTGTGAGTGTATGTGTGAGTGTGTGTGTATATGCGACTGTGAGTGCGTGTGTGTGTGTATGTGTGAGTGTGTATGTGTTTATGTGTGTGTGAGTGTGTGTATGTGTAGTGTGTGTATGTGTGATGTGTTGTGTGATGGAGTGTGTGTATATGTGAGTGTGTGTTGTGTTATGTGTGTTGTGTGTGTGTGAGTGTGTATGTGTGTGTATGTATTGTGAGTGTGTGAGTGTGTTGTGTAGTTTATGTGAGTGTGTGTATTGTGTTATGTGTGAGTGTGTGTATTGTGTGTGTGTTTATGTGTATAGTGTGTGTATGTGTGTGTGTATATGTGTGTGTGTGTAGTGTGTGTATGTGTATGTGTTTGTGTTTATGTGTGAATGATGTATGTTATGGTTGTTGTTAGTGTGTGTGTATGTGTATGTGTTTGTGTATGTGTATGTGTGAGTGTGTATATGTGTGTTGTGTATATGTGTGTGTAGTATATGTGTGTATGTGTGTAGTGTGTGTGTGTGTGTGTATGTGTATGTTTGAGTGTTTGTGTGGTGTGTATATGTGTATGTGTGTATAGTGAGTGTGTGTATGTGATGTGTATTTGTGTGTGCATGTGTGAGTGTATGTGTGTTTGTATGTGTGTATGTGTGTGTATATGTGTGTGGTCTATGTGTGGTGTGTGTGTTGAGTGTGTTGTAAGTGTGAGTGTGTGTATATGTGTGTTGTTATGTGTGTGGTGATAGTGTGTGTGATGTGTGTTTGTGTGAGTGTGTGTATGTGAGTGTTGTGTGTTGTATATGTGTGTTGTATGTGTGTGTGTATTGTGTGTGAGTTGTGCTGTGGTGTGTTTATGTGTAGTGTTGTTGAGTGTGTGTTATGTGATGTGTGTATGTGTGAGTATGTGGTGTTTGTATTGTATGTGTGAGATGTGATGTTGTGTATTTGATGTTTGTATGTGTATATGTGTGTTGAGTGTGTGTTGTTGGTGGTATATGTGTGTGATATGTGATGTTGTGTATGTTGAGTGTGTTTATGTGGTTGAGTGTGGTATATGTGTTGTGTGTATATGTGATGTGTATGTGTGTATTGTGTGTTAGTGATGGTGTTATGTTGGTTGTGTTATTTGTATATTTTGTGGGTGTGTGTATGTGTGTGAGTGTGTGATGTTAGTGTTTATGTGTGTGTGTAGGGGTGTGTGTTGTGTGTGTTTTGAGTGTGTATGTTTAGTGGAGTGTTGTGTGTTGGTGTAGTGTAGTGTTGTGTATGTGGTGGTATGTGTGGTGTGTATGTGTGGTGTGTTGTGGTGTGTGTTGTAGTGTGAGTGTGTTGTTGTGTGTTTTGTGGTGTGTTTGTTTTTTTGTAGTGTGATGTTGTTGGTCTGAGTGAGGTGTTATGTGTGATGTGTATGGGTGTGTAGTGTGAGTGTTTTGTTGTTGGTATTTTTGTGAGTGTGTAGTTGGATGTGTGTATTGTGATGTGTGATGTGTGAGTTGTGTGATGTTTATTGTGTATGAGTGTGTGTATGTAGTGTGTGTTGTTGTTGTTGTATTGTATATGTGGTTGATGTGTGTATGTGTGGTGATGTTGTGTGATGTGAGTGTGTGTTATGTGTGAGTGTGTTGTAGTGTAGTGTGTATATGTGGTTGTATGTGTGTTATGTGTGTGTATGTAGTATGTTGTAGTGTGTGGTTGTGTATGTGTGTATGTGTTTGTATTTTTTGTGTGTGTGTTGTTGTGTGAGTGTGTGTGAGTATGTGTGCATGTGTAGTGTTGTGTATGTGTAATGTGTGTGTGTATGTGTATGTGTGATGTGTG
>JARQOC010000235.1:0-109427 GCA_033576535.1 Allobates femoralis
GCCTGTGCCCGCCGGCTCCGCTGCAGCCTGTGCCCGCTCCAGCCTGTGCCCCTTCCAGCCTGTGCCCCCTCCAGCCTGTGCCCCCTCCAGCCTGTGCCCCCTCCAGCCTGTGTCCTGTGCCCCTTCCAGCCTGTGCCCCCTCCAACCTGTGCCCCCTCCAGCCTGTGCCCTGTGCCCCCTCCAGCCTGTGCCCTCTGCCCCCTTCAGCCTGTGCCCCCTTCAGCCTGTGCCCCCTCCAGCCTGTCCTCCCTTTAGCCTCTGCCCCCTCCAGCCTCTGCCCCCTCCAGCCTGTGCCCCCTCCTGCCTGTGCCCCCGCCTGCCTCTGCCCCCTCCAGCCTGTGCCCCCTCCAGCCTGTGCCCCTTCCAGCCTGTGCCCCCTCCAGCCTGTGCCCCTTCCAGCCTGTGCCCCCTCCAGCCTGTGCCCCCCTCCAGCCTGTGCCTCCTCCAGCCTGTGCCCCCTCCAGCCTGTGCCCTGTGCCCCCTCCAGCCTGTGCCCTGTGCCCCCTCCAGCCTGTGTCCTGTGCCCCCTCCAGCCTGTGCCCCCTCCAGCCTGTGTCCTGTGCCCCCTCCAGCCTGTGCCCCCTCCAGCCTGTGCCCCCTCCAGCCTGTGCCCCCTCCAGCCTGTGCCCTGTGCCCCCTCCAGCCTGTGCCCTGTGCCCCCTCCAGCCTGTGCCCCTTCCAGCCTGTGCCCCCTCCAGCCTGTGCCCCCTCCAGCCTGTGCCCCCTCCAGCCTGTGCCTCCTCCAGCCTGTGCCCCCTCCAGCCTGTGCCCTGTGCCCCCTCCAGCCTGTGCCCTGTGCCCCCTCCAGCCTGTGTCCTGTGCCCCCTCCAGCCTGTGCCCCCTCCAGCCTGTGCCCCCTCCAGCCTGTGCCCTGTGCCCCCTCCAGCCTGTGCCCTGTGCCCCCTCCAGCCTGTGCCCCTTCCAGCCTCTGCCCCCTCCAGCCTCTGCCCCCTCCAGCCTCTGCCCCCTCCAGCCTCTGCCCCCTCCAGCCTCTGCCCCCTCCAGCCTCCAGCCGTCCTCTGCCCCCTCCAGCCGTCCTCTGCCCCCTCCAGCCGTCCTCTGCCCCCTCCAGCCGTCCTCTGCCCCCTCCAGCCGTCCTCTGCCCCCTCCAGCCGTCCTCTGCCCTCTCCAGCCGTCCTCTGCCCCCTCCAGCCGTCCTCTGCCCCCTCCAGCCGTCCCCTGCCCCCTCCAGTCGTCCGGGGGTGGCCACATGTTGACTCAGGATCCAGGCGCCGGAGAAGACGCAGGGTCGGTGGTAAGTATAGCGGTATGTGTGTGTGTGTGTGTTGTGTGTGCGTGTTGTATGTATGTGCCACTCTGCCCACGGCGCTGCGCTGACCACTCTGCCCACGCCGCTGCGCTGACCACTCTGCCCACGCCGCTGCGCTGACCACTCTGCCCACGCCGCTGCGCTGACCACACTGCCCACGCCGCTGCGCTCACCACTCTGCCCACGCCGCTGCGCTGACCAATCTCACCGCACTCACTGCTAACCACTGAGCCACCGCACTCACTGCTAACCACTGAGCCACCGCGCACAGTGCTAGCCATTGAGCCACCATATACTCTGCTACCCACAGAGCCGCCTGTATACACACAATTAATTTCACCGCACTACCCTAACTATTCGTAAATAAACTATATATGGATTCTAGACTACCGATTCTTTAGAATCGGGTTGCCATCTAGTAATAATAATAAATCTGTATTTATATAGCGCCAAAATATTCTGCAGCGCTTTACAATACAGTGGGTAATAAAACGATAATGCAGTAAGAAAATACACAATATTATACAGTAATTCCAGTAGAGAAATAATACAGTACAATAATAGGAAACAATACAATAAGCAGAGAATCAATGTAAAAAATACAATACAATAGATAAAGTAAAAGTAAGGGTGACCCTGCTCAAAAGAGCTTACAATCTACAACGAGATAGGGGTTACACAAAGTGCAGGGGCTTATTACACTGATGGTCCAGGCATCTTGAGGAAATGGGGGATAGAAGTAAAGTTACATGAATTGTCACCAATCTGTGTAGACCTTTTGGGTTTGGTGGAATTTGAAGAAGAGTTATGTCGAGAGAGATAGTGAATGGGCTATGTACCGTACAAAGGAATTTTATTGGGGAGTATGATAGGCCGTCTTGAAAAGATGCGTTTTTAGTTAGCGTCTGAAGCCATGCAAGTTGTGGATAGTCCTGATTTCTTGGGGAAGAGCATTCCAGAGAATTGGTGCAGCTTGGGAGAAGTCTTGGAGGCGGGAGTGGGAGGATAGGATTGGTGCAGATGTTAGTCGAAGGTCATTTGTAGAATGTAGAGAACGGGTGGGGTGATAGACAGAGATGAGGGAGGAGATGTAGGGGGGTGCTGCACTGTGAAGAGGACGGGTGGGGTGATAGACAGAGATGAGGGAGGAGATGTAGGGGGGTGCTGCACTGTGAAGAGAACGGGTGGGGTGATAGACAGAGATGAGGGAGGAGATGTAGGGGGGTGCTGCATTGTGAAGAGAACGGGTGGGGTGATAGACAGAGATGAGGGAGGAGATGTAGGGGGGTGCTGCATTGTGAAGAGCTTTGTGGGTGAGAACAAGCAATTTGAACTTTATCCTGTAGTGTATAGGCAGCCAGTGCAATGACTGGCACAGAGCGGAGGCATCTGAGTATCGATTGGCCAGGTAGGTGATCCTGGCTGCTGCATTAAGGATGGACTGTAGAGGGGAAAGTTTAGAGAGGGGGAGACCAATTAATAGAGAATTGCAATAATCAAGGCAGGAGTGGAATAGGGCCATGGTAAGGGTTTTAGTTCTTTCCATGGTGAGAAAGGAGCGGACTCTAGAGATGTTCTTCAGGTGTAAGCAACAAGAGCGGAAGAGAGATTGTATATAGGAGGTGAAGGAGAGATCGGTGTCAAACGTCACACCCAGACAGCGAGCCTGCTGCCTAGGTGTTATCATGGTACTGCACACAGAGAGAGATGTCTGATTTAGGGAGGTTAGTGGATGGGGGGAGCAGAAGTAGTTCAGTTTTGGAAAGGTTGAGTTTTAAATAGAGAGTGGACATGATATTGTAAACTGCAGCTAGACAGTCATTGGTGTTCTTTAAAACTGCAGGGCTAAGGTCAGGGGCTGAAGTGTATAATTGTGTGTCGTCAGCATAAAGATGGTACTGGAAGCCAAATCTGCTGATGGTCTGTCCAATCGGGGCCGTGTAGAGAGAGAAGAGGTCCAAGGACTAAACCCTGAGGGACCCCAATAGTGAGAGGAAGAGGGGGGGGGGGGGGGGGGAATGGAGCCAGCAAATGATACACTGAAAGAACGGTCAGAAAGATAGGAAGAGAGCCAGGAGAGAGCCGTGTCCTATATAACAATGGAGTGCAGCATAGAGAGTAGCAGATGGTGGTCAACAGTGTCAAAGGCTGCAGAGAGATCAAGAAGGATAAGTAGAGAGTGGTGACCATTACGTTTTGCTGTCAGAAGGTCATTGGTCACTTTGATGAGGGCAGTTTCTGTAGAGTGAAGGGGGCGGAAACCAGACTGTAATGGATCTAGAAGAGAGTGAGTGGAGAGGTAATGGGTGAGGCGGGAATAGACCAGGCGCTCCAGGAGTTTAGAGATGAAGGGAAGATTGGAGACTGGTCTGTAGTTGTTTGATGCAGGATGGGTCAAGAGAAGCTTTCTTTTATAATGGAGTAAGGATAGAGTGTTTGAAGGAGGAGGGGAAGATGCCAGATAAAGGGAGAGGTTGAAGATTTTGGTTAGGTGAGTGGTGACGACCGGACAGATACTGGAGTAGGTGTGAAGGAATGGGGTCAGTGTTGCATGTAGTGGGACGAGAGGAAGAGAGGAGCCTGGCAACTTCTTCTGTGACTGGGTCAAATGTGGAGAGTGAGCCGGAGGAGATGTGGGGAACAATGGGAGTGTCAGTGCTTGGAGGCTGGGAGCTGATTTCCTGGCGGATGTTGTCTATTTTTTTTTTATAAAGTAAGAGGCCAGGTCAACAGCACAGAGGTCAGTGATGGGGGCCTGCACATTTATCCCTTTTACCTTTTTCCCCCAATTTTTTAAAGCTGACCACCGGGGCTACAGGTCTGGGGGGCCACCAATGACATCCCCCTTGTACAGTAAAGCTCGGGTACCGAGTTCCCATAGATCCCTGGGTGAAACACATCCACTGGATGACCCCTGGGAGTAAAACTGATCCACTTGTCGGTTGGCCCGTGTTGCAAACAAATCTATGGAGGGGGCTCTCCACATGTCTGTGATCTGGTGAAATACGGACTGATTCAGAACCCACTCGCCCTGGTGAAGGTGTACCCGGCTGTCGTTTTCTTTCCCTCTGATATGTACTGCCGATATGGAGGCTAGATGAGTTTCCGCCAGCAAGAGGATTCGTTCTGCTACCCCCATCAGTGCTTTCGACTTTGTCCCCCCTTGGCGGTTGATGTAGGCAACTGTCACCTGATTGTTGGACAGGACATTTGCATGATGACCCTCTAATGCTGGTAGACAACCCGCTATGGCACGTTCCACTGTTACCAACTCTCTCAAAGAAAATAGTATGGCACCTGATATGTGTCTGAATGGGTTCAGTTGATTGGGTTTATCCGATCAACAGTATGTAATGGTGGAGTTAGAAACTGATATGATTCACATTATTGAGTGGGGAAAGGGAGAAACATGTGGTTAGTTGTTAAGTGCGGCGGCACAATAAACTTGGCTTGGTGACATGGTAGAATCTCTATATAAACTGCATAGATGATTACCGCTTTACACAGGTCCCTCCCTATGGTGACTCAGTTGCGCACATGCGCGCCCAGAGGTGTCTACGCCCAGCGCCTCAGAATGTTCACTGCGCATGACGAGTGGCGTTACCCGGGTAAAGTCATTGCATGGCATAGAGGTGTCGGGGCGACGTGGACATGTCATAGGGATGCGCGGCGGAGACGCAGCTGGACCGGCAGTGTGGCGGGCGGGCTGATGCGGGCACAAACAGGGTATACATGGGACTTGGAATGGACATAGACACTGTGGCCCTTGAGGAAGGAATACACCAAAACGGCGTTGGGCACACGGTCAGCGCTGTGGGTCCTTACTGTCCAGCACACATGGGTAAGCTTACTGCTCTGTAACTTGGATGATTGAGATGTAACTACTCAGGTTCCAGTATATGTAAATTATTTGGGAAAGATGGCTGTCAGCATGGTGGAGTCTGCCGCTGCCTCTCCTCCCTGCATATCGGGAACGGAGGCCAGAATTTCCTCTCTAGACACCCTGTTTTTTAGTTGGGAAACCAGTTGGTCCAGCCACACCATCAGGGATTGACATGCACAGATAGCTGCGAGGCCTGGTCTCAGAGCACCGGCTGAGGACTCCCAAGTATTTTTAAGGAATTGGTCAGCCTTTTTATCAAGGGGATCCTTTAGGGTGCCCATGTACTCAAATGGTGAGGCATATCTTTTCGACACCTTAGCCACCGCTATGTCTAATTTGGACGCTTTATCCCATGATGAGCAAGATGCGTCTTCAAAAGGATATTTGCACTAAAGAGGACCTGTCACCAACTAGGCATGGTGATCTAATTACAGCACTGAATGCAACATGTCTGCTGCATTCAGGCAAGGGGTCCCCAGCACTTGAGCCCCCCTATACCCCGAGATAATACACTTTGAAAACTTACATTGTGGAATAGGAGGTGGCTTGTGACTGGGCAGTTTCACACCCCCTGTATGCTTAATCCACCCACCGCCAACTCCCTGATGCCAATCATTGTGTCCCTCGCCTGCTGCATAGTACACAGAGCTTATTGCAGTGCTGGCCACTTTGCCCCGCCTCCTTCGTGACATCACCGCCTTTCCCCGCCCTGCTCCATGGTTAATCCCCTGAACATTAAGTCCAATTTAGACGGCTGCAACTTCTCCTCAAGCCCCATGGTGGCTTGAATTGCTTTAACCAAACCGCCCACATCCTCCGCCGAAAAACAATGGCATCTACCGGATTCTTCATCAGAAGAGGAAGCTGAAGAACCTTCACACTCCCCTTCGGATCTATCGGAGTCAACTATGGGCTGGGGTGGAACATTAGAGGCAGATGATTGCTGCTGTCCCTGAGTAAAGGACTTAAAGGCATTCTCCACCTGGGTTGTGATAAAGGTCTGTAAACCTAAACTGAGGTGCAGGAGAGGTTCCACCTTTTGTATCTCAGAGGTTTCCTGTTTTGGATGGGTGGTCCTCTCTCTCAGGTGGTGCAGTCGTGGCGATGATGGAAAAAACTCTGGTGTCTCCTCCGTAATGGTCTGCTCTATACAAGCCCTACACAGCTTTTTTGCCCAGGCCACCCGCAGTGCACACCCGCAGAGCCTACACTGTAAGTTTTTGGATTTAGCTGACGCCTTCCCGGACTTTTGCTGTGTCCAAGGTAAGAAAAAAATACAGAACAGAAAGACATTCAGTAAAGTGACATTATCGGAGTTCTCTCACCCATCAGATGTGAAGAGGTACCGGAGCCGGGGAAGGACCCTTGCCCTGCGACAATTCTCCTCTGGCGGCCTCATGGGAAGAATGACTGCTGCTGCAGTGGGACTTCTTCTTCTCTGTCTCCAGTGGAGGGGCCTCCGTTCCACTCATCCTGCTGCTGAACTTCTCCAAGGGCAAGGAAGCGCATGGAGCACTGAGGCACCTCTCCCATTCAAACTTCACGCCCTTATGTCTCCCAGCCACGTCACCACCGCCCCGGCTCAACCCGGAAGTCCAGGTTCATCACCTGACCGGCCACGTCATTGGGACTGCCCCCTGACATCAGCGGCGGTCGCCAATCAGCGGGCGCCACCGTGCATGACGTCATAGGCCCGCCCCAGGAAATCCGGCGCACTCAGCACCCGGCAGGCCGGGCACGTGTGCAGTCCTGGACACCCAGCGGCACTGTTTTCAGCCTGGCGTCGCTGGACAGGAGGCCCCAGCAGTCCGCCAGAGCTTCCTTTCCAAGAGCCGCAGCCTCGGTGTCCAGACCAACAGGGCCCAGACCGGCCACCCCGCGCCAAACCGCATCCCTCTAGGTAAGACCCCCTAGGGCCCCCTGGGATTCAGCCGCACGGTCCTCCATGCAGCCCATCTGAAACTGCCGTTACTGAGGTTCCCCATTCAAGGACCCAACTGACATGGGGAGAGGAACCGCCCCTTTCAAAGCCTGATGGTTCCCTGTCCTCGGAGGGCGGATCCCTCTCTCGTTCTGGGTGCTGTCATGGACGACCGATAAAAAAAGATTTTTCTCACAAATATGTTGTTTTAGTATTAAATATTTTCATGTTGCAGAGCACGATCGCTCCAATCAGGGCTGGAGGGGGTGACGCTGCCTCTCCTGAGCTCCAGCCTATGATCGGTCCTGTTGTAGCACTTGTCATAGCCGGATTGCAATATTTCAGGCAATTTCATTGCCTGGAACAAAGAGAATTTTGTTTACGTACCGTAAATTCTTTTTTCTTTAATCATCAATGGGAGACCCAGACAATGGGGTTTAGGGCTCCGCCCTCCGGAGGTCACACTAGGTACTACAAGTTTGTAGACACCGCCTCCTCCGCTTATAAACCCCCACCGTAGGGAACATCCTCAGTTTAGTCCATAAGCTGCGAGGAGAAAAATGAACCACACCCGAAACATCGGGAAGAATGCCGTGCACAGACGGTTTGAACAACCCGGAAAAACACTGTCTCAACAGAGAACAGACCAAATGCAAACATGCAACGGAACAACTGGGTGGGTGCTGGGTCTCCCATTGATGATTAAAGAAAAAAGAATTTACGGTACGTAAACAAAATTCTCTTTTTTCTGGTCATCATAATGGGAGACCCAGACAATGGGGATGTCCTAAAGCAATACCCCAGGGCGGGAAGAGTTCCTCAACAAGACGGATAAAACACGGTCCCCCTTAAAGGTGGGCAACCGCCGCCTGGAGGACCCGCCTGCCCAAACTTGCGTCCGCAGAGGCATGGGCATGCACCATATAGTGCTTTGAGAAAGTGTGCAGGCTGGACCAGGTGGCCGCCTGACACACCTGTAGAGCAGATGCTCGATGTCGCAAGGCCCATGAGGCACCTACAGCTCTAGTAGAGTGTGCCTTCAAACCCACCGGGAGAGGCAAACCAGAAGACCGGTATGCCTCCTGAATGGGAGCCTTGATCCATCTGGCCAAGGTCGACTTTGAAGCCGCGGACCCCTTACAGCGACCCATCGTGAGGACAAATAAGGAATCCGAACTCCTAAAGGAGGCGGTCCTGGACACATAAATGCGTACAGCTCTCACGAGATCCAGAGTATGGAGGTCGCGCTCAACCTGATGAACGGGAGCGGGGCAAAATGATGGGAGAACAATCTCCTGGTTTAGGTGGAAAGTTGAAACCACCTTCGGCAAGAATTCAGGCCGCGGGCGCAACACCACCTTGTCTTGGTGAACCACCAGAAAGGGTGACTTGCACGAAAGTGCAGCCAATTCTGAGACCCTTCTCAGAGACGTAATTGCCACCAGAAAAACCACCTTCTGGGACAGACGAGAGAGAGAGATGTCTCTCAGTGGCTCAAACGGCGGTTTCTGCAGGGCCGCCAGGACCATGTTGAGGTCCCAAGGGTCCAGAGGTCGCCTGTAAGGCGGAACCACCCGAGACACCCCCTGCAGAAATTGACGGACCTTCGGGAGGAGCGCCAAGCGCCTGTCAAACAGCACTGAAAGTGCTGATACTTGACCTTTCAGAGAGCCAAGGGATAATCCCAACTCCAAACCCGACTGTAGGAAGGCCAACAATGTCGGGATGGACAAGGGCCACGGTGAGCGTCCACCAGAGGCACACCAGGAGAAAAAGATTTTCCACGTTCTGTGGTATATCTTCCTGGAGACAGGTTTCCTTGCCCGATTCATCGTGGCAACTACCGTAGGAGAGAAGCCCCTGGATGTCAGCAGCCAGGCCTCAAGAGCCATGCAGTCAATCTGAGGGCCCTGGAATTGAGGTGGAAGAATGGGCCTTGCGCGAGTAGATCTGCGCGTTCTGGAAGAGCCCACCGGTGTCCGCCTGACAGTTGCCACAGGTCCGGGTACCAGGACCTCCTGGGCCAATCTGGAGCCACTAGAATGGCTACCCTGCATTCTGTCCTGATTTTCCACAGAACCCTGGGAATCAGAGCCAGAGGCGGGAATACATATGGCAGCTGGAAGCTGGACCAACTCAGGATCAGGGCATCCGCCCCCAGAGACTGAGGATCCCACGATCGTGCCATGTATTGGGGCACCTGATGATTCAGCCGTGAGGCCATCAGATCCACGTCCGGAGTGCCCCATTCGCTGCAGATGTCCCGGAAGACGTCTGGATGTAGGGACCACTCTCCGGCGTCCATCCCCTGTCGGCTCAGATAGTCGGCCTCCCAGTTCTCGACCCCTGGGATGTGAACTGCGGAGATCAGGCAGCCGTTTTCCTCCACCCAGGCTAGAATGCGGTGGACTTCGGCGAGGGCCTGAGCACTTCTGGTCCCTCCCTGATGATTTATGTAGGCGACGGCCGTCGCATTGTCGGACTGAACCCGAATGGGTCGTCCTGACAGGAATTTCTGAAACGCCAGGAGCGCCAGATAGACCGCCTTGATCTCCAGCACGTTGATCTGTAACGCCGACTCCGACTGAGTCCAGAGGCCTTGAGCCCTGTGGTGCAGGAACACCGCACCCCAGCCCTTCAGACTGGCGTCGGTGGTCACCACTAACCATGACGGTTTTAGAAAGGACCGGCCCGAGACAGATGATGTGGCTGAAGCCACCACTGTAGGGAGTCCCTGGTCGATTGTGACAGCGTCACCAGCCGATTCAGAGAAATCGTCCTTTTGTCCCATCGGCGAAGAATCTCCAGCTGGAGAGGTCGGAGGCGAAACTGTGCGAAAGGCACCGCCTCTATCGCCGCCACCATGCGTCCCACCAGTCTCATCAACCCCCGTAGGGAAGATTGTGGTGACAGGAGAACATTCTGTACTCCTGATCGGATCGCAAGCTGTTTGGCTTGAGGTAGGGACACCAGGGCTGAGTCCGTGTGGAAGTCCATGCCCAGATATGTCAAAGACTGGGTCGGAACCAGGGTTGACTTTGGAATGTTGAGAAGCCACCCGAACTGTTCCAGAGACTTCATGGTCACCTCCAGGCTCACCCGACAAAGGTCTTCCGATGGCGCCCTGACCAGTAGGTCGTCCAAATAGGGAATGACGGCGTGTCCCTGCACATGCAGGAGAGCCATCATGGAGGCCATCACCTTTGTGAACACTCGCGGTGCCGAGGCTAGCCCGAATGGCAGTGCCACAAATTGGAAGTGTTCTTCCCCCACTGCGAATCTCAACCAGCGCTGATGAGCTGGTGCAATGGGTACGTGAAGGTAAGCGTCCCTGATATCGATGGACGCTAGGAAATCCCCCTGCGACACAGCCGCGATCACGGAGCGCAGGGATTCCATACGGAACTTCCGAACCAACACGTGACGGTTGAACAACTTTAGGTCCAGAACCGGACGGAAAGAGCCGTCCTTCTTTGGGACAATAAAGAGGTTGGAGTAAAAACCCCTGAACCTCTCTCCCGTGGGCACTGGGACCACCACTCCGTCTCTGCGGAGTCCCTCCAAAACCAGATGAAAAGCCTGAGCCTTGTCTGGGGATGGGACAGACCGATGGAATCGGTGTGCTGGCTGTGACGTCAGCTCTATCCTGTAGCCTTTTGAGACTACGTCTCGGACCCACTGGTCTTGGACGTGGAGAAGCCATCTGTTCTGAAAAAGAGACAGGCGGCCCCCCACTTGTGGGGAGACAGGATGAAGGCGCGAGTCATGCCGAAGCGGGTTTAGGGGTGGCAGCTGCTGCCCCTGCCGGCTTCTTTTGGCGACCTTTGTTGCGCCACTGAGTAGAGGGCTTGCCCCCACGGTCCGCGCGAGCGGACGTTGCTGATGACTGCGAGCTGGGGCGAAAGGACCACTGTTTTGGGTTCCTTTTCACGGTATACCGTGGCTTAGGCTTATTCTGCGGTATCTTAGACTCAGCAGAATCCTTTATCAGCTTGTCCAGCTCGGTGCCAAAGAGCCTGTCACCAGAAAACGGAAGATTTTGCAAAATCTTCTTTGACGTGGCATCTGAGTCCCAGAGACGCAGCCACAACAACCTGCGGATCGCTATAGCATTGGCAGAAGCCACAGCCGAGCGAGTGGCAGTTTCCAAAGTTGCCGTCCTGGCGTAATCCGCATAAGCCCTCGCTCTGTCGGTGAGCGCCAGGACCTCTGGGCTGGACCTAGCGAGATCAGAGATACCATCCAAGCAGGAGGTAATCGCTTGTAGGGTCCAGACCGCGGCAAAATTAGGGGCAAATGAAGACCCCACAGCCTCATAGGAAGACTTGGCGAGTTGCTCGACCTGTCTATCAGTAGCATCCTTCAATGAGGAGCTATCAGAGGCAGAAAATAGGGAGCGTGCAGCAATCCTGGTCATGGAAGCGTCCACCTTTGGGGACTGCGACCACTCCTGAAGCACGTCTGGAGGAAAGGGAAAGCGAAGGTCCTTAGGTTTACGGACGTATCGCCGCCCAGGATGTAACCTGGGTGCCCTAATCACCCTTCCAAAATTAGTGTGGTCCATAAAGGATCCACTTGGTCTAGCCTCCGGCCGCAGCCATTGATAGACCTCCTTGGGGTGCACCGTCACCTCCTCAGGAGGAGTGACAAGACGTAATGTCTCATTGATGGAGGACACCAGATCCTCCACCCCATCTGGAGGTTCAGAGACAGACCCGAGAATAGAACCCCCATCATCCTCCTCACCATCAGAGGAACGCTCCTCATCAGAGGAGCTTGGAGCTCTGGAGAGGCCTCACGAGCTCGCTTAGGGGGTCTCACAGTAGCAGCAAGAGACACCCGGGGGTAACTAGGAGGAGTAGCTGGGTTTTCCAGTCTCCTATGAAGTGCCTCCAGGGATTGCGACATGGAGGACATCTGGGCCAGCAGAGATTCATTTATCTTACTCTGCGTTTCCCATGTCCCTGGGATCAGCCGAACCTCAGGGTACAGACCCGCAGATTCTGACTCAGCAGCAACTGTCCGGGTCTCTGGGCGCCGCAATTATTGCAGGACCCCTCCACCAGTGAACCGTTGCATGTAGCGCAGGTAATGGTGTCATCTGCTGCCTTAGCAGCATGCTTCCTTACTGAGGACATCGCCACAGAAGGGGTAAATAAGCCAAGTTGTATAAACAAACCGGAGATCCCGGTGGCTTACCGACCGCAGGAAGCGGTAGGAGGAAGCGGTGCGATTGTGTGACCTCCGCGAGTTCCGGTCTCCCCTGAGAGTGCAGACACACGCTGCAGCCAGCCGGGAAGAGAGAAGATGGCCGCCGACTGTAAAGACGTAGGCGTGGCCAGGAACACGCGGGAGAACACAAAACACGCCCATCGGTGATGTCACCACCAGAGCTGCTTCCTCCTCCTCCAGACTGCCTCAGCAATGGAGGTGCCAGAGCCCGCAGCGCGGGAAAAGAGTGTGGCATAGTACACATACACACACAGACTGCATGCACCAAATAAACAGCAGCAGCCTACAGCCTCAGCCCCTGTGCCACACAGGGCGGTCAGCCAGAGTGACCCCAGCACAGGGTACACCATCAGAGCCGCGGACCCGAGGGTAACCGCGCGGCCTGAGTGTCGTGACACCAAGGTGACAGACACTACCCCCAGGCACACAGGAGACACACAAGGTGCCTCAGTGCCGGTCCGGTCTGTAAGCACCTTTAGGGAGGCCTCGGACGGGGGTACAGCACCAGTCCGGAATGTAAGCACCATTTAGGGAGGCCTCGGACTGGGCTGGCTCCGTCCGGTCTGTAAGCACCATTTAGGGAGGCCTCGGACGGAGCGGAGCTGTGCAAGGCTCCGGGCTCCCCCTCTCCAGAGCCTCTACGGAGGGATGGAAAGGAGGGAGTACGACAGCGTACCGGGAGAACAACTAAGTGTCCAGGCTAAAGCCCTCCGGTACCTCCACCAGCGTGTTCCACAAAGGGTGAGCGGGGAGACTGTCGAGGGTCCCGACCGGGACCAATTACCTTGTCTTCATACGCCATCACGTAAGCTGTGAGAATGCAGTGAAGTGCAAGCAAAGCGTGATCCTCCGAGCACACTAAGTTTAAAACTGAGGATGTTCCCTACGGTGGGGGTTTATAAGCGGAGGAGGCGGTGTCTACAAACTTGTAGTACCTAGTGTGACCTCCGGAGGGCGGAGCCCTAAACCCCATTGTCTGGGTCTCCCATTATGATGACCAGAAAATTAGAGTCACTGTGATTGGCTGTTTATAACTGAACAGCTAATCACAGCGATCATAGTTGGGGGGTGGCACCGCCTCCGACCCCCGAGGTCAAGCTTCAATCTCCTGCTGCTGAAATTAAAAGGCACCGGACCGCGGATCACCGTTACTGTGACTGCAGTGCAGCATTTTAGCCATGATTTTCTTATATATCCAAGACTGACCTAAGACGTATGGGTACTACTAAGGTAGTGAAGGGGTTATATGCCTTCAGGTGGGGGGATGTCCAGGGTCTGAGACCCCCCAACTGCTCTATAGTCTGCTGAGAAGTGCAGAGCAGCTTGTGAGGTCGGAGCACAGAACAGGGAACGGGTTACATAGAAGATACAAAATCCAACACATCATTGTACCAAGCGGAGAATAAGTGACTGTAGAGGCCACTACTCACCTGGGCGGTGATCTGTAGGGATCTCCTCTGTCCTCCGCTCATCACCCCTCACATAGGTCTCTGGAGGATTAATATGGGGCAGATCTTCACCCTGAAACAAAGATTGTAAAAGTCACAGACAGATGGAGAAGTCCCATCTGTGATCAGCTGTAATCTGCCATCTCCACCCATCTCATTACACAAGTATAACACATCTAATAGTGGGGGAGAAAACAAGACTGAGACAAGATCTTCACAGCCGTCTACACATCATAGGGAGATCTCATCACACCTTCTCTCCATCTACCTGATCATCCGGAGGAACATCGGATCTTCTGGATTACAGTCCTGTGGGAGAAGAGGACGGGGACATCTCTCTGGTGTTGTCCTCTTACTGGATAGACCTGGAGGAGACACATACAGGACTGAATTCATTCTTTACATACAGATCATTATAGGCCGTGTGTATTTAGTCCTATTACCTGGTGATGTGAGGGGATCCTCCATCATGACTATGTCCTTGTACAGATCTCTGTGTCCTTCTAAATACTCCCACTCCTCCATGGAGAAATAGACAGAGACGTCCCGACACCTTATAGAAACCTGACACATACAATGATAGCGCGGTCATCATCCCCCATCCCTTCATAGCGTTACTGTATAATGTCCCAGCAGCAGCAGCATTCCCAGCAGTGTCACCTCTCCAGTCAGCAGCTCAATCATCCTGTAGGTGAGTTCTAGGATCTTCTGCTCATTGATGTCCTCATGTATCAGGGGGTGAGGTGGAGGCCCTGTGATTGGGCTCAGGACTCTTCTCTCACACACGGGGTCCGGACAGCGCCCTCTAGAGGTCTTCACCACTGTGTAATCCTGGTTATGGAGAGAAACATTAATATATCTCACTCCAGACATTTCCAGAGTCCTCATGTGGCACCATTGTGGGGGATTGCCACAGGATCCACCGGTGCAAGGAGGGAATTACACCTTGGTTCACACAGCACATCACACCTTCCACCCCAGACCTGAAGGGGGAGCTCTACTGGCTGCCTTAACCTAGTTCTCCTTTAAAACCAGGAGACCTGGTTATTTCTCTGGACTGTACCTGTTACCCTGTCACCAGTAAAAGGTACCGAAACAACAATCCCTATGTGTGTGTGTGTGTGTGCCTGCTTAAGCACCGCAATTCACCGCCTTGTCTGCAAAGACTTTACTACGACTCCCCTCATCCGTCCCGCTGCCCTGAGGTAGAGCTCCACCTGTGGGGAGTTGTACCACACTCTGCTGCACCCACCATCACCTCAGCGGCCGGCTGCAGTGCTGGTATACCAGGTACCATAGGTGGCGTCACGTTATCAATCCTCTTAACCCCCACCGTTCCCCGCCATTGAGGGTCCCCGAGTACCCCCTACCCTGCTGACCGCCTCAATCCCCTCTACAGTTCTGTCCATAGATAAGAATGATGTGATGTGACATCTCTCACCTCTCCAGTAACAAGGAAGAGGATCTCTAGGGTGAGGGGTAAGATCCTCTCCGCCATCTTGTCCCTGCCCAGATCCATCCTTGATGGTCAATCAGGAGAATTCTCTTCTATAGAAGATGTGAGAGGATCCGAGATTGTAGAGACCTGAATGGGGGAAGAGACGATGGAACATCAGAGAGATCCTGGGGAATAATACAATTACTGGAGACTCCGATCACTGCAGGCAGAAATGATGGGGACAAGTGTGGAGCAAGACAACGCACAGCACACACAGCTCCGCTCCGCACACCTCGTACACACAGCTCCGCTCACCTCGTACACACAGCACACACAGCTCCGCTCCGTACACCTCCTACACACAGCTCCGCTCCGTACACCTCCTACACACAGCTCCGCTCCGTACACCTCCTACACACACAGCACACACAGCTCCGCCCCGTACACCTCCTACACACAGCACACACAGCTCCGCTCCGTACACCTCGTACACACAGCTCCACTCCGCACACCTCGTACACACAGCACACACAGCTCCGCTCCGCACACCTCGTACACACAGCTCCGCTCCGTACACCTCGTACACACAGCTCCACTCCATACACCTCCTACACACAGCACACACAGCTCCGCTCCGTACACCTCCTACGCACAGCACACACAGCTCCGCTCCGTACACCTCCTACACACAGCACACACAGCTCCGCTCCGTACACCTCGTACACACAGCTCCACTCCGCACACCTCGTACACACAGCACACACAGCTCCACTCCGTACACCTCCTACACATAGCTCCGCTCCGTACACCTCCTACACACAGCTCCGCTCCGTACACCTCCTACACACACAGCACACACAGCTCCGCTCCGTACACCTCCTACGCACAGCACACACAGCTCCGCTCCGTACATCTCCTACACACAGCACACACAGCTCCGCTCCGTACACCTCGTACACACAGCTCCACTCCGCACACCTCGTACACACAGCACACACAGCTCCGCTCCGCACACCTCGTACACACAGCACACACAGCTCCGCTCCGTACACCTCGTACACACAGCTCCACTCCATACACCTCCTACACACAGCACACACAGCTCCGCTCCGCACACCTCCTACACACAGCTCCGCTCCGTACACCTCCTACACACAGCTCCGCTCCGTACACCTCCTACACACAGCTCCGCTCCGTACACCTCCTACGCACAGCACACACAGCTCCCCTCCGTACACCTCCTACACACAGCTCCGCTCCGTACACCTCCTACACACAGCATACACAGCTCAGCTCCGTACACCTCGTACACACAGCTCCACTCCATACACCTCCTACACACAGCACACACAGCTCCGCTCCGCACACCTCGTACACACAGCACACACAGCTCCGCTCCGTACACCTCGTACACACAGCTCCGCTCCACACACCTCGTACACACAGCACACACAGCTCCGCTCCGTACACCTCCTACACACAGCTCCGCTCCGTACACCTCCTACACACAGCTCCGCTCCGTACACCTCCTACACACAGCTCCGCTCCGTACACCTCCTACACACAGCTCCGCTCCGTACACCTCGTACACACAGCTCCGCTCCGTACACCTCGTACACACAGCTCCGCTCCGTACACCTCGTACACACAGCTCCGCTCCGTACACCACGTACACGCCCGGCTCCGCTCCGTGCACACCCGGCTCCGCTTTGTACACCTCGTACACGCAGCATCTCTTATACCTTATACCCCACAGCCCTAGGGAGCATCAGATACAAAGCTCAGCAGACATTATCACACAGGAGAGGATTAGATACACAGCTCAGAAGACAGTATCACACAGGACAGGATTAGATACACAGCTCAGCAGACAGTATCACACAGGACATGATTAGATACACAGCTCAGCAGACAGTATCACACAGGACAGGATTAGATACACAGCTCAGTAGACAGTATCACACAGGACAGGATTAGATACACAGCTCAGCAGACAGTATCACACAGGATAGGATTAGATACACAGCTCAGCACACAGCATCACACAGGATAGGATTAGATACACAGCTCAGCACACAGTATCACACAGGATAGGATTAGATACACAGCTCAGCACACAGTATCACACAGGATAGGATTAGATACACAGCTCAGCAGACAGTATCTCACAGGAAGGATTAGATACACAGCTCAGCAGACAGTATCACACAGGAGAGGATTAGATACACAGCTCAGCAGACAGTATCACACAGGATAGGATTAGATAAACAGCTCAGAGACAGTCACCAGGATTATACAACAGACAGTACCAGGATTAGATACACATCTCAGCAGACAGTATCACACAGGATAGGATTAGATACACAGCTCAGCAGACAGTATCACACAGGATAGGATTAGATACACAGCTCAGCACACAGTATCACACGGAAGATTAGATACACAGCTCAGCACACAGTATCACACAGGATAGGATTAGATACACGCTCAGCACACAGTATCAAACAGGATAGGATTAGATACACGCTCAGCAGACAGTATCCCCAGGATAGGATTAGATACACAGCTCAGCAGACAGTATCCCACAGGATGGATTAGATACACAGCTCGCAGACAGTATCCAAGGATAGGATTAGATACACAGCTCGCAGCAGTATCACACAGGAGAGGATTAGATCACAGCTCAGCACACAGTATCACACAGGATGAGGATTAGATACACAGCTCAGCACACAGTATCACACAGGATAGGATTAGATCACGCTCAGCAGACAGTATCACACAGGATAGGATTAGATACGGCTCAGCAGACAGTATCACACAGGAGAGGATTAGATACAGCTCAGCAGACAGTATCACACAGGATAGGATTAGATACACAGCTCAGAGGACAGTATCACACAGGAAGGATTAGATACACAGCTCGCAGACAGTATCGCACAGGAGAGGATTAGATACACAGCTCAGCAGACAGTATCACACAGGATAGGATTAGATACACAGCTCAGCAGACAGTATCACACAGGATAGGATTAGATACACAGCTCAGCAGACAGATCACACAGGATAGGATTAGATACAGCTCAGCAGACACGTATCACACAGGATGAGGATTAGATACACAGCTCAGCACACAGTATCACACAGGATAGGATTAGATACACAGCTCAGCAGACAGTATCACACAGGATAGGATTAGATACACAGCTCAGCACACAGTATCACACAGGAAGGATTAGATACACAGCTCAGCAGACAGTATCACACAGGATAGGATTAGATACACAGCTCAGCAGACAGTATCACACAGGAAGGATTAGATACACAGCTCAGCACACAGTATCACACAGGATAGGATTAGATACACAGCTCAGCACACAGTATCGCACAGGATAGGATTAGATACACAGCTCAGCACACAGTATCACAAGGATAGGATTAGATACACAGCTCAGCACACAGTATCACACAGGAAGGATTAGATACACAGCTCAGCAGACAGTATCACCAGATAGGATTAGATGCACTCAGCAGACAGTACACACAGGAAATAGATACACAGTCAGCAACGTACACAGGGATTACATACAGCTCATCGATTTCCGTTGAGATGTCTCATTATCCCAGAGACACCGCGCCGAGCGGGAAAACTAAACCGGAATACATGACCGAAGTACAGCAGACGACAGATTGGAACGCCCAAGTGCTGAGTCCTCGATCTGCCGCCCCTGGTGGTTCCTGCCCGTTGTGCGGGGAATCCGCTGACATCACTACAGGTCCAGCAGGAAGATGTACACAGATCAGGGAGACACAGATGGAGGGGCCACACACAGGAGACACAGATGGAGGGGCCACACACACACAGGGAGACACAGATGGAGGGGCCAACACACACAGGGAGACACAGATGGAGGGGCCACACACAGGAGACACAGATGGAGGGGCCACACACAGGAGACACAGATGGAGGGGCCACACACACACAGGAGACACAGATGGAGGGGCCACACACACACAGGGAGACACAGATGGAGGGGCCACACACACACAGGGAGACACAGATGGAGGGGCACACACACACAGGGAGACACAGATGGAGGGGCCACACACACCACAGACACAGATGGAGGGGCCACACACCCACAGACACAGGTGGAGAGGGGCCACACAGACACAGGTGGAGGGGCCACACACACAGGGAGACACAGATGGAGGGGCCACACACACACAGGGAGACACAGATGGAGGGGCCACACACACACAGGGAGACACAGATGGAGGGGCCACACACACACAGGAGACACAGGTGGAGGGGCCACACACACACAGATGGAGGGGCCACACACAGGAGACACAGGTGGAGGGGCCACACACAAGGAGACACAGATGGAGGGGCCACACACAAGGAGACACAGATGGAGGGGCCACACACACAGGGAGACACAGATGGAGGGGCCACACACCCACAGACACAGGTGGAGGGGCCACACACACAGGGAGACACAGATGGAGGGGCCACACACACACAGGGAGACACAGATGGAGGGGCCACACACACACAGATGGAGGGGCCACACAGATGGAGGGGCCACACACACACAGATGGAGGGGCCACACACAAGGAGACACAGATGGAGGGGCCACACACACACACAGGAGACACAGGTGGAGGGGCCACACAGATGGAGGGGCCACACACACACAGGGAGACACAGATGGAGGGGCCACACACACACAGGGAGACACAGATGGAGGGGCCACACACACACAGGGAGACACAGATGGAGGGGCCACACACACACAGGGAGACACAGATGGAGGGGCCACACACACACAGGGAGACACAGATGGAGGGGCCACACACACACAGGGAGACACAGATGGAGGGGCCACACACACACAGGGAGACACAGATGGAGGGGCCACACACACACAGGGAGACACAGATGGAGGGGCCACACACACACAGGGAGACACAGATGGAGGGGCCACACACACACAGGGAGACACAGATGGAGGGGCCACACACACACAGGGAGACACAGATGGAGGGGCCACACACACACAGGGAGACACAGATGGAGGGGCCACACACACAGGGAGACACAGATGGAGGGGGCCACACACACAGGGAGACACAGGTTAGGGGCCACACAGGGAGACACAGGTGGGAGGTGCCACACAGGGAGACACAGGTGGGAGGTGCCACACAGGGAGACACAGGTGGGAGGTGCCACACACACTGGGAGATACAGACACACCAGACATCCCACAGAAACACCATGGCTGGAGCGGGCACAATGGTTTAGTGCAGCAGTGGTGTAAAGCTTATGATTTCCTGCTGCCTATGCAGAGCGCATCAGTGATGACAAGATTGCGATCTGCTGCCTATGCAGAGTGCAGCAGTTGTGACACATTTGTGACTTCTTTCTGCTGTGGTGATGTGACCGGCTTGTGACCCATGACCGGTATACATCACATATGCTTGCGGCATAGGCGCTTGCTCACATGAGCCTGTGTAGCTGAGTGTGAGTGCTGTAAGATCTGAGAGGTTGATGAGACCAATGAGTGGCCGAAGGAAAGCAGTGTGTGTTGATTACTGACAGTTCCCAGGTGTGGGTGTGGCAGGGGGTGTGACGAGCAGGACTTAACCTGTCAGGTGTCTGTGTGAGAGAGAAGAAGATGGGAATCAGAACAGTTCAGACCACTGAGATGTGAGGACATGTGACAGGCGATCCGTCCCTTTGGGATGAGAGGGGAGCCGGCCCTTCTCTGTGCGGGAGGCCCCTGGGGAACTCGCTTGGCAATGTGAAAACTGACACCCAACCATTTTTTGATGTAAACTTACACGGCCAGGGCCACACCGTCCATCGGACAGTGTGAGCCCTGAGTCCCAAGCGGCAGCAGCCAGGGGGAGCGGCATTAGAAAAGGGGGCAGCACCAGCATCAGCGGCCGGCTTCATGAGAGACGCCGCAGCGTCCCCCGGTAAGAGGGTGGCGGCGCTCTGTCAGTGTAGGCTGCAGGGGCGGCGGGGCTGGAGTCTGCTAGCACCCCCACCTAATGCCCCCCCCACCCTCCCGGTCCTCAACTAAGGCTACAGGGGCAGCGGGGCTGAGATCCGCCAGCACCCCCTCTTCCCGTCCTCAATAACGGCTCAGGCGGCAGGGAGGCTTGATGCACCCCTGAACACGGCTGCAGTTTATTGAGGTGTCAATCTGCAGGTAACATACAATACTTTGACATTTCACATATTGCTGACATATCACATTACAGGACATTCCATCATTATTTACTATCACATTACACCTTATACCATCAACACTTATCAACGGGACCATACCTGATCTAACAGTCAGGCCCAATGGTGGGTTCAGCCGCCTGGCTGTCCAACAGGGATCATTCCCCATCCTATTATAGGGATCCTCAACCTACCCCAGGGAGTCTCTACCCATTACCTCATGGATACCTCATGCCTGGCCCTTTCTGCCCCAACCATCATGATTCACCCGTGATACACAACACATTAATAATCACTCAACTCTTATCATCCAGGGTAATTTGACATACGCCCTGGTGACACACTCATACAGGGTACTTTTGCATATGCCCGAATACACAACAACTCAACGGGTCCTTTACCGACTACCTAGTCGAACCCAATGGCGGCTATGCCCGCCTGTCACACGTATACGCCTCCCGTAGGGCTACACGTCAACACGTCACATACTCATTGGGTCCTTTACCGACTACCTAGTTGGACCCAATGGCGGCTATGCCCGCCTGGCACATATATCACACTCAGTCCACCATCGCATACATGGACCGCTACCTTACCGGCACCGAACTGGGTTTAGCAACCTGAGCTCTCGGGTACCCCAGGCATCCCCGAAGGTCTCCTCCCAAACGTGTTTTGCCCCACGTCCGGACCAGTGCCCTCCCAAGTCAGCCACGGTTCCCCAGCTCTAGGAGCCATCACAACCCATTCCTGGCCACCGGCTGGTATACAAGCATCAGAGGGTCAGGGGCCTCCCACATGGAGAAGGGACGGCTCCCCTCACATCCCAAAGGGACGGATCGCCTCTAACACGACCTTACATCTCAGTGGTCTGGACTGCACTGACTCCCATCTCCAGTCTGATCATCACACAGACACCTGGCAGGTTAAGTCCAGCTCACCACACCCATCTGACACACCCACACCTAGGCTGTCAGTAATCAGTACACATTGCTTTCCTTCGGCCACTCACTGGTCTCATCAACCTCTCAGATCTTATGGTGGGTTTACACGTCCCAATATCGGCGTCCAACTCTGACCAAAAGTCACGTGGTTCGTGAGTTGGACCCGATATCGTTCCTGCGTTGTACGGTCTGAACATCCGATACGATGCAGGAACGATGGCAAACCGATATCGGGGGTCGAATGAGCGTGCTATTCAACCGCCCGATATTGGATGCCGGTTGTAGCCGCATCGTGCCGTCTGACAGCCCAACTCCGATGTGTACTGCCACGTCACCCATTCACGCCCATGTTAAATGGTCGTTCCTGGGTTGGGGGGCGTACACATCGTCGGGACGTTGTATCCCGATATCGGGCTGTCTAAACGGCGATGCGATGCAGGGAAATGCGCGCTCAAAAAGCGCGCTCCCGATATCGGGACGTGTAAACCCGCCATCAGGCTACCTTCACATTTGCAGAAATGCAACATGTCGCGTTCGTGGTGCGGATGAGACTGGGTGATTTGTGCGCAGGCATCCGCCTGCGCACAGATCACGTATTGCAGTCAATGGGTGTGCACGGTCATACGCAGCACCGTGCGCTCCCATTATAAAGATAGGGGCTTGTGGTGCTGCTGTCACATTGCGGATCCCCTCCGCAGAACGCTGCAGAGGGGAACGCAAATGTGAAGGTAGCCTTAAGGTGCCGTCACATGCGGCGATATCGCTGGCGATTCGCGGGAGCACGCGTCCCTGGCAACATCGCCGGGGAGATGTCACACGCAGCAACTTGGTAGCAAGTTGCTGCGGGTATCACTCGCTGGGTTGCCAGAAACCCAGCGAGCGACAACCCGCAATGATGCAGATAGGTAGCGTCGCCCGCAACAGGGCGATCTGTCCAGATCACCGCTTGAAAGTTGCCAGGTTTCCCAACATGTTGGGAAACCTGACAATCAGCAACCGGCGATTTGTTGCGTCGCCATTGCCCTGTCACAAGCGGCAACTCACTGGCGATGTTGCCACAACTTGGTCACGCCCCTAAGTTGCCGGCAACGTCGCGGCGATATCGCCGCGTGTGACGGTACCTTTACGGCATGCACACTCAGCTACACAGGCTCATGTAAGCAAGCACCTGTGCCGCAAACAAAGTGATGCATACCGGTCATGGGTCACAAGCCGGTCACATCACCACACTGCCTATTCAGAGCACAGTAGTGGTGATGTTTGTGATTTCCTGCTGTTTATGCACAGTGCAGCACGGGTGACAAGATTATGATTGCCTGCTGCCTATGCAGACTGCAGCAGTGGAGATGTGTTTGTGATCGGCTTCTGCTTTCTATACAGGCAGAATCCAAGATTTGGGGTTTGGTCTGGGGTCTGAATTAGTTTAGGGGTCTGGTCTGGCGTCTGTATTAGTTTAGGGGTCTGGTCTGGCGTCTGTATTAGTTTAGGGGTCTGGTCTGGGGTCTGTATTAGTTTAGGGCTCTGGTCTGGGGTCTGTATTAGTTTAGGGGTCTGATCTGGGCTCTGTATTAGTTTAGGGGTCTGGGGTCTGTATTAGTTTAGGGGTCTGGTCTGGGGTCTGTATTAGTTTAGGGGTCTGGTCTGGGGTCTGTATTAGTTTAGGGGTTTGGTCTGGGGTCTGTATTAGTTTAGGGGTCTGGTCTGGCGTCTGTATTAGTTTAGGGCTCTGGTCTGGCATCTGTATTAGTTTAGGGGTCTGGTCTGGGGTCTGTATTAGTTTAGGGGTCTGGTCTGGGGTCTGTATTAGCTTAGGGGTCTGGTCTGGGCTCTGTATTAGTTTAGGGGTCTGGTCTGGGCTCTGTATTAGTTTAGGGGTCTGGTCTGGGCTCTGTATTAGTTTAGGGGTCTGGTCTGGGCTCTGTATTAGTTTAGGGGTCTGGTCTGGCCTCTGTATTAGTTTAGGGTCTGGTCTGGGGTCTGTATTAGTTTAGGGGTCTGGTCTGGGCTCTCAATTTAGGGCTCTGGTCTGGGGTCTGTATTAGTTTAGGGGTCTGGTCTGGGGTCTGTATTAGTTTAGGGGTCTGGGGTCTCTATTAGATTAGGGGGCTGGGGTCTGTATTAGTTTAGGGGTCTGGTCTGGGCTCTGTATTAGTTTAGGGGTCTGGTCTGGGCTCTGTAATAGTTTAGGGGTCTGGTCTGGGCTCTGTATTAGTTTAGGGGTCTGGTCTGGGGTCTGTAGTAGTTTAGGGGTCTGGTCTGGGCTCTGTATTAGTTTAGGGGTCTGGTCTGGGGTCTGTATTAGTTTAGGAGTCTGGTCTGGGGTCTGTATTAGTTTAGGGGTCTGGTCTGGGCTCTGTATTAGTTTAGGGCCTGGTCTGGGCTCTGTATTAGTTTAGGGGTCTGGTCTGGGCTCTGTATTAGTTTAGGGGTCTGGTCTGGGCTCTGTATTAGTTTAGGAGTCTGGTCTGGGGTCTGTATTAGTTTAGGGGTCTGGTCTGGGGTCTGTATTAGTTTAGGAGTCTGGTCTGGGGTCTGTATTAGTTTAGGGGTCTGGTCTGGGCTCTGTATTAGTTTAGGGTCTGGTCTGGGCTCTGTATTAGTTTAGGGGTCTGGTCTGGGGTCTGTATTAGTTTAGGGGTCTGGTCTGGGGTCTGTATTAGTTTAGGGTCTGGGGTCTCTATTAGATTAGGGGTCTGTATTAGTTTAGGGGTCTGGTCTGGGCTCTGTATTAGTTTAGGGGTCTGGTCTGGGCTCTGTATTAGTTTAGGGGTCTGGTCTGGGCTCTGTATTAGTTTAGGGGTCTGGTCTGGGCTCTGTATTAGTTTAGGGGTTCAGGCCTCATTTGGGGTGTGATAAGGCGTCGTCTTCTTGTGATTTTATTCTATTGGTTGTGGGACCCCCTACATAATTGGGTGGGGATAATACTGAACATGCCACTTCTGGAATGGCTGTGATGTCAATTCTGGTTTCTGGTGGCGTCACTAGTGGATCTTGTGGATCTAAGGAGCTATGGATTTTGTTGATCCTGTGGCTCTTGTGGATCTTGTTGATCTGTGGACGGCCGCCTGTCCTGTAAGGGGACATTTACAGGTCACACATTTGGTGATGTACTACCATGTTTCCCTGAAAATAAGATGTAGTGGGGGGTTTGCTTCACAGCTCAATATATGGCACCCCCGAAAATAAGGTGTACCAAGTTCTGATGAAAGTCATGCCCACCGACAAGGGCATGCAGCTGCCACACATCTGTACGATGTCCCGGGTGCTGCTGTATGTCCCTGCTGCCAATCAGAGGCCAGCAGTCACAGCCCAATCAGAGGCCAGCAGCCACAGCCCAATCAGAGGCCAGCGGCCACAGCCCAATCAGAGGCCAGCGGCCACAGCCCAATCAGAGGCCAGCAGCCACAGCCCAATCAGAGGCCAGCGGCCACAGCCCAATCAGAGGCCAGCGGCCACAGCCCAATCAGAGGCCAGCAGCCACAGCCCAATCAGAGGCCAGCGACCACAGCCCAATCAGAGGCCAGCAGCCACAGCCCAATCAGAGGAGCATGACGTCACGTGTGGAAATCTGATTGGGCTGTGGCGCTGGCCTCTGATTGGGCTGTGGGTGCTGGCCTCTGATTGGGCTGTGGCTGCTGGCCTCTGATTGGGCTCTGATTGCTGGCCTCTGATTGGGCTGTGGCTGCTGGCCTCTGATTGGGCTGTGGCTGCTGGCCTCTGATTGGGCTGTGGCTGCTGGCCTCTGATTGGCTTAATGTATGGGTACGGCAGCATTTGGAGCCCCATACAGTGTGGACCGCGGAGGGTCGGTGTGTGTCTGTGACTGTGTGTTTTGGTTTTTTGTTTTGCAGGTATCGTTACCGTGGTGGAGGCTGTAAGGGGGGTGATGGGGGTGATGGGGATAACATATTGGGGGCTGCCAATCCTTGATAGGATTCACAGTTAGATTAGGCTGCTTTGTGATGACGACTGCTGTACAGGATATAATAAAGGTTCATTTTTTTGTTCCACAATAAATGTGATTTCTTCTTCGTCCCTGAAAATCTTTGGGAGCAAAAATTAATATAAGACAGTGTGTTATTTTCGGGGAAACAGGGTAGCTCAGCAGGGGGCAGCGTGGGCTCTTCACTATTCTGTATATAACAGGGTAGCTCAGCAGGGGGCAGCGTGGGCTCCTCACTATTCTGTATATAACAGGGTAGCTCAGCAGGGGGCAGCGTGGGCTCTTCACTATTCTGGATATAACAGGGTAGCTCAGCAGGGGGCAGCGTGGGCTCTTCACTATTCTGGATATAACAGGGTAGCTCAGCAGGGGCAGCGTGGGCTCTTCACTATTCTGTATATAACAGGGTAGCTCAGCAGGGGGCAGCGTGGGCTCTTCACTATTCTGTATATAACAGGGTAGCTCAGCAGGGGGCAGCGTGGGCTCTTCACTATTCTGTATATAACAGGGCAGCTCAGCAGGGGGCAGCGTGGGCTCTTCACTATTCTGGATATAACAGGACAGCTCAGCAGGGGGCAGCGTGGGCTCTTCACTATTCTGTATATAACAGGGTAGCTCAGCAGGGGGCAGCGTGGGCTCTTCACTATTCTGGATATAACAGGGTAGCTCAGCAGGGGGCAGCGTGGGCTCTTCACTATTCTGTATATAACAGGGTAGCTCAGCAGGGGGCAGCGTGGGCTCTTCACTATACTGTATATAACAGGGTAGCTCAGCAGGGGGCAGCGTGGGCTCTTCACTATTCTGTATATAACAGGGTAGCTCAGCAGGGGGCAGCGTGGGCTCTTCACTATTCTGTATATAACAGGGTAGCTCAGCAGGGGGCAGCGTGGGCTCTTCACTATTCTGGATATAACAGGGTAGCTTAGCAGGGGGGAGCGTGGCCTCTTCACTATTCTGGATTATAGCAGGGTAGCTCAGCGAGGGGGCAGCGTGGGCTCTTCACTATTCTGGATATAACAGGGTAGCTCAGCAGGGGGCAGCGTGGGCTCTTCACTATTCTGGATATAACAGGGTAGCTCAGCAGGGGCAGCGTGGGCTCTTCACTATTCTGGATATAACAGGGTAGCTCAGCAGGGGGCAGCGTGGGCTCTTCACTATTCTGGATATAACAGGGTAGCTCAGCAGGGGGCAGCGTGGGCTCTTCACTATTCTGTATATAACAGGGTAGCTCAGCAGGGGGCAGCGTGGGCTCTTCACTATTCTGTATATAACAGGGTAGCTCAGCAGGGGGCAGCGTAGGCTCTTCACTATTCTGTATATAACAGGGTAGCTCAGCAGGGGGCAGCGTGGGCTCTTCACTATTCTGTATATAACAGGGTAGCTCAGCAGGGGGCAGCGTGGGCTCTTCACTATTCTGGATATAACAGGACAGCTCAGCAGGGGGCAGCGTGGGCTCTTCACTATTCTGGATATAACAGGGTAGCTTAGCAGGGGGCAGCGTGGGCTCTTCACTATTCTGGATATAACAGGGTAGCTCAGCAGGGGCAGCGTGGGCTCTTCACTATTCTGTATATAACAGGGTAGCTCAGCAGGGGGCAGCGTAGGCTCTTCACTATTCTGTATATAACAGGGTAGCTCAGCAGGGGGCAGCGTGGGCTCTTCACTATTCTGTATATAACAGGGTAGCTCAGCAGGGGGCAGCGTGGGCTCTTCACTATTCTGGATATAACAGGACAGCTCAGCAGGGGGCAGCGTGGGCTCTTCACTATTCTGGATATAACAGGGTAGCTTAGCAGGGGGCAGCGTGGGCTCTTCACTATTCTGTATATAAACAGGGCAGCTCAGCAGGGGGCAGCGTAGGCTCTTCACTATTCTGTATATAACAGGGTAGCTCAGCAGGGGGCAGCGTGGGCTCTTCACTATTCTGTATATAACAGGGTAGCTCAGCAGGGGGCAGCGTGAGCTCTTCACTATACTGTATATAACAGGGCAGCTCAGCAGGGGGCAGTGTGGACTCTTCACTATTCTGTATATAACAGGGTAGCTTAGCAGGGGGCAGCGTGGGCTCTTCACTATTCTGTATATAACAGGGTAGCTCAGCAGGGGGCAGCGTGGGTTCTTCACTATGTCAGATTTAGGGAGGTTAGTGGAGGGCGGGAGTAGAAGGAGTTCAGTTTTGGAAAGGTTGAGTTTCAGATAGAGAGCGGACATGATGTTGTAAACTGCAGCTAGACAGTCATTGGTGTTCTTTAATACCGCAGGGGTAAGGTCAGGGGCTGAAGTGTATAATTGTGTGTCATCAGCATAAAGATGGTACTGGAAGCCAAATCTACTGATGGTCTGTACAATCTGGGCTGTGTAGAGAGAGAAGAGAAGAGGGCCAAGGACTGAGCCCTGAGGGACCCCAATAGTGAGAGGAAGAGGGGGGAAAGTGGAGCCAGCGAATGATACACTGAAAGAGCGGTCAGAAAGATAGGAAGAGAGCCAGGAGAGAGCCGTGTCCTTTATGCCAATGGAGTGCAGCATGGAGAGTAGGAGATGGTGGTCGACAGTGTCAAAAGTTTGCAGAGAGGTCAAGGAGAATAAGCAGAGAGTGGTCACCATTACGTTTTGTCGTCAGAAGGTCATTGGTCACTTTGATGAGGGCAGTTTCTGTAGAGTGAAGGGGGCAGAAACCAGACTGTAATGGATCTAGAAGAGAGTGAGTGAAGAGGTAACGGGTGAGGCGGGAGTAGACCAGGTGCTCCAGGAGTTTAGAGATGAAGGGAAGATTGGAGACTGGTCTGTAGCTATTTGTGCAGGATGGGTCGAAAGACGTTTTCTTTAATAATGGAGTAATGATCGAGTGTTTGAAGGTGGAGGGGAAGATGCCAGAAGAAGGGAGAGATTGAAGATTTTGGTTAGATGAGTGGTGACGACTGGAGAGAGGGACTGGAGTAGGTGTGAGGGAATAGGTCAGTAGTGCATGTGGTGGGACGAGAGGAAGAGAGGAGCCTGGAGACTTCTTCTTCTGTGACTGGGTCAAAAGTGGAGAGTGAGCCAGAGGGGATGTGGGGAAGAATGGGATTGGCAGCGCTTGGAGGCTTGGAGCTGATTTCCTGGCGGATGTTGTCTATTTTCTCCATAAAGTAAGAAGCCAGGTCATCAGCACAGAGGTCAGTGATGGGGGCAGATCATCAGCACAGAGGTCAGTGATGGGGGCAGATCATCAGCACAGAGGTCAGTGATGGGGGCCTGCACTTTGGGACTAAGGAGAGAGTGAAAGGTGTCAAAGAGTTTTTTTTGGATTGTTGGATAGTGAGGAGACCTGGGTGGTGAAGTAGGTCTGTTTTTGCGAGGTGAAGGGCAGAGTTGTAAGTCTACTGGTGAGCGAGTGTTCCTACAGAGACGTTCAGCACTCCTAGAGCAACGCTGGAGGAAGTTTGTGATGTGAGCCACGGCTGTTTTGTTCTATGTTTGGAGGTTCTGAGGGTGAGGAGCGCTACTTGTTCCGGGGAGCGTCTGAGAGTGTCGTTGTAGTGATTTACTGCCTGATCTGGACAGGAGATTGTAGAGATTGGGGACAATGATGAGATGAGGGATTCTGTGAGTGCATGAGGGTTAATGGCAGATTTCTGGATGTGTGATAGGTAGGATTGGGCTGTGGTGGCCGAGGGTTAGTGAGCGAGAAGGAGAGAATGTTGTGGTCGGAGAGAAGAGGTGAGTTATCTAAGGAGGAGGTAGAGCAGAGCCGGGTAAACACCAGGTCAAGGGTGTCACCGTCTTTGTGCGTCTCAGAGGTTGAGAGGTGTGAGAGGTCAAGAGAGGTGGTTAGAGATAGGAGCTGGGATACAGATGGGGAGATGGGGCTGTTTCTGTGAATGTTAGTCTCCCAGAATAATGGTTGGTAATTCTGAGGACATGAAATGCGGCAGTCACAAGGAGAAATGGTCAAGGAACTGGGTGGGTGACCCTGGGGGGCGTTATACCACTGCTACTTTGAGGGGGAGGGGATGGAATAGCCTAATGGTGTGGACCTCAAAAGAAGGGAATGAGAGTGATGGGGCTGGGGGATTGACCTGGAAAGTACATTGTGGGGACAGGAGGAGGCCAACTTCACCACCATGTGTGTTCCCAGGTCTAGGGGAATGAGAGAAATGTAGGCCGCCGTGAGAAATAGCAGCAGAGGAAGCAGTGCCTGAATCCTGGATCCAGGTTTCTGTGAGGGCCAGCAGGTTAAGAGAGTTGGTAAGGAAGTAATTGTGAATGAAGGGAAGTTTGTTGCATGCAGATCGTGGATTCCAGAGAGCGCAGCTAAAAGAGGGAGATGAAGGAGTGCAAGTGATGGTAATAAGGTTAGTGGGGTTTCTATGTGTGGTGGGAGAGGGTTAAGTTAGAGGGCGGACCAGGGTTGGGGGAGATATCACCTGAGAGGAGCAGCAGCAAAAAGAGGAAGAGCAGATAGTTTTTAGATTTAGGACTTGGTTTATTATGACAAATGTTAGAATATGGTGGGCTGAGAATCCTCAGTAAGCTGAAGATGGCATGGGAGCTGTACATAGGGTAGGGCAGGAGAGAGGGGCTGATGTGGATGAGTGGTGATGGAGGGGGGATGGGGGGATACAAGTTGATGGTGATGGCACATAGAAACACAAACAGTGAAGTTAAAGACATGGTAATGATTAGTAGAGAATAGAGTTATAGACATTGTTTGAGTGGCTCTCTGTCACTACCTTCCAGTCAGGGGCTGGCTGGTGGACTTTGCCCTGGGGGGCAGTATCATTTCTCCAGCCCCGGCTAGTTGAGGAGTGGGGGAGGGGGTGGGGGGTGCTATCGGATCCAGCCAGATGAGGGGGGGGGGTTTTGGACATGATGTCACTTACTAGTCTGCCCACTGGCTGCAATCTGCCTTCTCCTTCCAGGCTCCCGCTATCATTGCGGCCGCCAAGCATCGCCGGCCCATATCATGAAGTCCGCCCCTGCTTCCAGTCTATCCCAGTCAATTCCGGTCAATTTCCGGTCTATTTCATATCTAGACACTTTAGATGAGACACTTTGGCATCAGACATGTCTCAGCAGACTAGGAAAAGCTCCTAATATGCTCAGAAACACTGATTTCTGGTGTGGAGAAAGGGGGAGGGAACTGGAGTCCATTAACCCATGACCAGGCAAGGCTGCACCAAATGGTCACTCACAGGCAGATTTGAACAAAGGATCAAAAACAGGCAGTGGGGGGGGCAGGGGGAAGGACAGTTACATTGATGCTAGAATTGGATATTTTCAGCAGACAAAATATATCAGAGCAGCATTAAAGTTTGGTGCTGGCCCATACAGTCAAACATAGCCCAGATATTTTCAGCTGACAAAATATATTATTAGCATTATTTGCAGCCATTCTTAATAATGCTTTAGGGGCGTGGTCGTGAGCTCTGAGAAGATGGATGCTGCCTGAGGAGCTCCCTGGCCCTTAAAACACAATCCATTCTAAATCCTGGCCCTGATGGGTCATCCAGGCATGGATTTATAACTTCATCATCTCTAACCATAAGATGTTCGAGATGGAGTTCCAGAAATCATGCTGAACCCTGAAATCTGAAGACTAAAGCATCATCCTGCCTCTCCTCATGGTGAGGCCCTCACTGTGAAGCAGGAGATACATCAACATCAGAGAAAGGATCCCTCCTGTTTACACACAGCTTCACCACTCATCTGAGGAGAACCAGCGACATCCACACTCCTGGATCCTACCCTGTCATCTTCCAAGATCTGCCTGCCTGTGATAAGGTGAGAAGGAGATCTCCCCCCTCCACATTGCCAGTCGCCATCTTAGCTGTGCATTGAGTGGGGAGTGTGACCCCCTGCCTTCCTCTGCTCACTCCTCTTGTCTCTCTGACGCTCTCCTCAGCAAAGTGGCTGGTGAGTCATACCTTGCCTGCTGCTGTGATCCTGCCGACCAGAGAGAGACACAGCTGATGGCCCCAGGCATCAGAGATAAGACGCAGATAACAGTTTCATGTGAGGAGATCCCAGTCATTGTTTGGAGCCTCGTCACTGCACCTCCCCTGGTCTGCTCTCTCTGAGGCCCCTGCAGTCACAAGGTGAGAAGGAAGAATTCCACAATCTTAAATCTTCCCTATACAGGGAAGCACTACATCAGTGCTTTACATTAGGAGGAGACTTTATCTTTTCCTCTACTGTCTATATTGAGATCCCTCTGAACTGTTAGAAAGGAGGAAAGACCACCATTATACAGCATATACCTTTCACTATCCCAGGAATCTAATAAATACACGCATTGTTTTATTAGTAAAAAGACTTATTCATCTACAGATTCTTTAGGAACACTCCAGACAAAGATATATCTAATCTACTATAAAAAGCTGAAAAACTCTGCTCCTCTTTCATAACCTATAAATCAGATATATACCTGACTGCAAGAACTTAAGACTACAAACTCTTAAAGATTTTTTCTCCTACTTGGAACTTTATCCCCCTCTAGTGGTACTCTCTGGAAGATCATCTCAACTGCCTTACAACTACCTGTTTCTACACGAGAAACTATATACATCCGATTTTGGTCTCATCCACAGTCATCAGACTATAATATTCTTGTCACCCTATTTGTCCAGGTTCGTTACTGAACTCATTGTGTTTGGGACAGAGTTATTGACCCAGCCTTTTTTTTTCTTGTTTTTGTTTATCCTTGATCATAAGATTTATGTACTAAATAATCTATATTAACCTGTACTACTAACCCGGCTCTAAATTCTTCCCTCCTTTTCCTACTTTTCCCATCTACCTACTATTTAACCCTCTTGTTAGAACAACTCCCCTTAATCTACTAATATAGTTTCTTCCTCGCCTCCATTTTTCTCTTACCCTATCTACCCCACACCTCTTCAATCCAATCATCTTTTTACCCCTACTTCCTAACTGACCTCCTCTCTACGCTCTATACTCCTTATATTCCAATCTATAAAACCAAACAATTTCTACCTGATTCTAATTCCTCTTATTCCTACTACTATTAACCCCTTCTACAAAACTCAAACTCTAGAATTCTTGTTGACTCTTATTGTTACTTATGCACTATTTGAACTAACTTCTTATTCATAGGCTAAATTTTGGTAATACCGTACTCTTTTGGGATTGCCCCTCCACTCCTTCCCCCATAATTTATACCTCTTAGGTTTACTAACCTAAAATAAGACACACCTATTACCCCCTTCATTGTAAAATTCACAACTACCAACTAAACACGATGCCTAATCCAAAGATAAAAAATACAAAGGAAAAAATAAATACTACGCCCTCTGATCCTGGTAAAAACTCCGAAAAAACATATAGGAGAGATAGATCGAGATCCCCCAATACCCTTGAAAAATCAGACCAATGGTCAGAGGATGCTGAAAACTACATGGAAGATTCCTCATTCGCTGACAATCCTCAAGGGGGTAGAAAACGGAAAGAAATAGAGCCATATTCTTATCCCCAACATGGTCCCTCAGACCCGGGGTCACTGTCAGAGCACTTTGACTCTAAAACACCAACGGCTAGCCCAATGAGACAACGTGCACGGGCAGACTCCAACCCTGAATTAAGACAAGACCCCGATAGGGACAAACCTCCCAATAAAGACTTCTTTTTAGAAATCTTTGGTAAATTCAGATCAGACATGAATAGACGGTTTGATCTTCTAGAAGGAGCACTATCATCGATAGCGATAAGAACAGAGAAAAATGAGAACGACATCAAATCTCTCTATACCTCAGTCAAACAATGCTCCAAAGAACAGAAAGTCTCTGATGCAAAAACCTCAACACTAAGAGCAAAACTTACTGAACTAGAGGATAGAGATAGGAGAATGAATCTAAAATTCAGAGGTATATCTGAAAACATCAAATCTGAACAGATTCAAACACATATAAAAAAAATCATCAGGTCTGCACTTCCTGATGTATCCGAATTGGATCTAACTATTGTGAGAGCCCATAGACTTATTAAACCTCCATCTATTAAAGCTGATGTTCCTAGAGACATAATAGTCAGGTTCCATTTTTACCATACCAAGGAACGCTTCCTGAATTACTTGAAAACCCACAGGAACCTCCCCAAACCTTTCGAAAAACTTAAAATTCTTATAGATCTTTCAAAAGAGACATTAAATCAAAGGAAAAATCTTGCCGAAGTCACTGAGGCCCTTCGTAAAAATGGAATCCTGTACAGATGGGGTTTCAATCCGGCTAAGGTTATCTTTACTTACAAAGATAACTCCATCTCAATCGATAATTCCAAAGAGGGTATGAATACCCTACGCCAGCTAAATATCACTATTTCATAATCCATGTCTTGAAAAAATATTTTGTGTTTTGTGGCTTGATAGACCGTACCTGTAGCCCACGTAGGAGGTCTGTTGTTCTATTGAACCCTCCGTTTTGGGACGGTCCTGCTTGATACTTTCATAATTTTAGAATTTGTTAAATATTCTAACTTTCTACAAGCTATTTTTGTTATAGTTGATCAAATTAGTCTTGTATAAACTTTCTTTTATAAGGCTGTTACCGAAGTATTGTATATTTACTCATAACATTTTGTTTACCATTGTTATGTTTTCATTGAGTTTCTACTCAAACTTTCCGCTCAATAAGATGATGATTAGAAAATACATCAGATGCCATACAATTCCGAGACTCATACATACTCAAAAAGGGACAAACCATGTCACTTAAAATAATGTCATACAACGTCAATGGACTCAATTCCCCCAAACGCAGATATCTTCTATGGAAGCAGATCAAAGAATCAAACTCTGAGATAGTTTGTTTACAAGAGACAAGATTCTCTTCATCTAATTCCATCAGACTTGTCAACAAAAACTTTCAATGTTTTTACTACTCTTCCAATCCCAAGAAAAAAGCTGGTGTAGCCATTTTAATCAAAAACTCGGTTACCTTTGAAGAACTATTGTTACTCGAAGACCCTAATGGCAGATACCTAATTTTAGTCTGTAAAATTAACAATGTAGTATTCACTCTAGTCAACTTATACCTCCCGAATAAGAGTAACATCACTTTTCTAAATAGAACCATGAAACTAATAAATAAACACAAAAAAGGTGAACTTATCATAGTAGGGGACTTTAACATCGTCCCGGATCCCATATTAGACTCCTCCACCAAATCTCGCTTCTTTACTCAACCTCTCAATCCATGGTTAAAAAAAGCAGAATTATATGATGTATTTAGGTGTCACCATGCCAACTCCATCGAGTTTACTCACTTTTCAGGCAGATACAATTCGTTCGCTAGGATTGACCTAATACTTTCAAACCTCTTCTCCCTCCATAAATTTACAAAGATTTCTATAGGCCCAAGGTCGTGGTCAGACCATTCTCCCATCTTCTTTGAGTTTTCTTCTTCCCCAACAAACTATTCGGAGAAGTTGTGGAGGAACAATAGTTTTTTTAACTCTCATCCCCACTACAAAACTGAAATTGCAAATACCATTCAAAATTATTTCTCAGAAAATGATACAAAAGATATGCCCATCACCTACCTATGGTCAGCTTTCAAAGCTGTCTTAAGAGGGAAACTAATCCAACTCAATTCACGTTTAAACAAGCAAAAACGGGAAAGAACACAAAAATTACTAGATAAAATACAAACATTAGAGAAAATTCAGATTAACAATCCCAACAAACATAACCTAGAAGACCTATTTAAACTTAGATCTGAACTTAGAACTGTTTTAACCTCAGACTATGACAAAATGATTCAAAGATCTAAATCTAATTATTACCAATCCGATAATAAACCCACAAAATTTTTTGCATCTAGAATCAAAAAACTGAGATTGAAAAACAGGATTTGTCAAATCAAAGATGCATCAGGTCAGATGAAATTCCATCCCAAAGAGATAGTTAACACTTTCGCTAAATATTACGAATCCTTATATAACCTCAAGGACGACCCTAATACATATATACCATCCCTACAAGATATTAACCAATTTCTAGACCCATTAGACCTACCCAAACTTTCCGATTCGTAAATTGACGAATTGAACACACCCTACTCTCTCCTTGAAATCTCAACGCTCCTCCCGAAGTTAAAAAATGGGAAATCTCCTGGACCTGATGGACTTCAAAATGAACTATACAAGATATACTCGAATCTAATTTCCCCTTATCTAGCCCGACTGGCAAATCATACAACAGCTCATGGCCATTTACCCTTAGAAATGCTAGAAGCTACAATAGCTGTCATTCCAAAAGGCAAGGGTGATAATTCAGACACAAAAAATTATAGACCTATTTCCTTATTGAACAGTGACACAAAAATCTTAGCTAAACTGATTGCCACCAGATTACAAAAATATATCAATAAACTTGTTAATACTGATCAAGTAGGATTCATTCCTAATAGAAATTCATCCGATGCCACTAGAAGAGTAATTAATTTAATGTCCCACACAGAACTTACAAAAGACCCGACTGTCTTCTTGGCGCTGGATGCCGAGAAGGCATTTGACAGGCTTAATTGGAATTTTCTTCTACACACTCTTAATAAATTTGGCATAAAAGGTAATATATTTAATTTTATCTCTTCCATGTACCTTAATCCATCAGCTAAGATCTATTCAAACAACACTTTATGTAGAAAGATAATACTATCCAACGGTACCAGACAGGGATGCCCCCTTTCCCCTCTCCTATTCGCACTTTCAATTGAACCCCTAGCCGCAGCAATTAGGCAAAATAAAGAAATTAGAGGTATCCACATGAAATCACAAGATCACAAAATCACTTTATTCGCAGACGATATCTTACTATCACTCACTACTCCACTTAAATCTCTTCACCACACCTCTTCCACCATAGAAACGTTTGCAAAAATATCCCATTATAAAATAAACTCCAAAAAATCACAAGCTCTTCACTATAATATGGACACAACCTTTTTAAAATACCTGAAAAAACTCTTTCCATTCTTATGGAAGGAAGATAAAATTTCTTATTTGGGTATCTGCCTGACAAAACCATTCTCCGACCTAATCAAAACTAACTTCACCAATTTACTCAACTCCTTTCAAGAAGATTTATCTGACCTATCTAAACTTCAGCTATCTTGGACAGGTAAAGTGGTAGCCTTTAAGATGAAAACTTTCCCTAAATTCATATACTTAACCAGAGCTATTCCCCTCCGGATTCCTAAATTCTGGTTCAATAAACTCCAAAAACTACTTAGGAAATTCATCTGGAGCAATGGACGATCCAGGATCTCAGCTTTCACCTTAGAAAGACATAAGAAAAGAGGAGGCTTGGGAATACCAAACCTCTACAATTACTACCTTGCTTCAATCATAAAACTATCTCAGAGTTGGTTCAGAGATACCAGTGGCTCTATCCTATGGACATCTATTGAAAGAGACTTGTCCAACACCTCCTCGCTTCCAGCCTTAATAGCGGCTTACCTTCATAAGCCAACAAAAATTTCTACTCTCCCACCAACTATCCATGCCACCATTTCTGCATGGAAATACCTACATCAAAAAACTATTTCTACATCCACATGCTCAACGCCTAAACGTATCCCTCTCGAAACTTTAAATCTCATTATCCCTGGAATAGACATAACCCCCTGGATTGAAAGAGGAATACATTATGTTGATAACTTATGTACTGATGATAGACTGACCGATTTCAGATCTCTAGAGGAGCAATTCAAACTAACTTGGAAGGATAGAACAGTCTGGAGGTTAATAAATTCCTTCTCGTCCTTCTCACTCTCCCACTTTTCCTTATCCAAACCCATATCTGAATTATTTGATAACCCAAACAAAACTTCATTGTGGTCAACTAACTATATTTATAGACTTCTGAACGAAGACTTAGCTCTCCAAAAATTATCATATATTAATGCATGGGAGAGTGAATTAAACTCCACTATAGATCTTGATGAATTGTCTTTGGCAATTAACCTCTCGTATTCACACACTTTTTGTGCCTCAATACAAGAATCCTACTTCAAGCTCTTGGCCAGATGGTATTGGACCCCATCAAAATTGAATCGCATGGATAATACTATATCCCCGATTTGTTGGAGAGAGTGTACTCATACTGGGACACTTTCCCATATTTTTTGGAAATGTCCGAAGATTCTGGGGTTCTGGACCGAGATTCATGATTTAATATTTAAAACCACCAATATGAAGATCACACTTACCCCTCAAATGGCCCTCCTCTCATTAGGAATTTCAAACATACCTCATAACCTTAGATTTATCATCAACCAAATTTTATTAACCGCTAAGGTCCTTCTAGCTGCTAGATGGAAGACTACAACGTCTCCTACAATCCTGGAACTAATTGACCGAATGTCCTCCCACTGCACATACGAATTCAATTATGCGGTTAGAAATAATTCATATAACAAATATTTTTCAAATTGGGAGCCCTGGATCTCATCACAATCTTTAAATCATCTCACTAGGTCCATTGACGTTAACCTCACAACCTAACATCTCCACTTCATCAATTTATAGATGTCTCTCGGAAATTGCATCTGATTTTCTCCCTTTAAGTATGAATGCAGATCTAACATAACAATCCAATTTTGTGTTCAGGTTCGAATAAATCTAGCCGAACCACAGTTAATATCTTAACTGCCGTTAAATAAGAATAGCTTATATTGGTTATTTGTTTTCTTTTTTTTTGTATTTTGCTTTTGTATCGATATACTCATATACTTATATTACCCAACTGTATGACTACCCCAATGTTCCTGTATTCCTGTGTGCCTGTATGTCTGTAATATGTAATTTATCTCCTACATACTACCCTATATATTTCCCACCCTACCCTTTTCCTAAAGAAATTTCAATAAAAATATTGAGAAATAAATAAATAATGCTTTAAAGCCTATGTAATATTTTCATGTTTGTAAGGGCATATTTAGCCTTAATCTGCTTTACCATGTTACATACTTGTAATATTGGTGTATGAGTGAATGCTTTTGTGAGCAGGCCACAAAATGTAGATACAAGGTTGTAAGTACCCACTGATGTGTTCATGTATGTGTGTACATGTTTTTGTTTTCTCTTTTACAGATGTCATCATCTAAAGAGTTTACCCGAGCATTCATTGATGCATATAGGGCCCATGAGTGCCTATGGCAAACCAAGTCCCCAAACTGTTTACACCGGTCGGTAAAGGCTGCCGCATATCAAGACCTGGTGGCAGTATGTCAGCAGTTTAACCTTGGTGACGACTGTAACGTGGACTTTGTATAAAAAAATAAATAAAAAAAATTCAGAGGCTTAGGACAGTCTTCAAAAAGGAGACGGACAAGATAAAAAACTCTATGCGTTCGGGAAATGGAACGGAGGAGGTATATGTACCCAAACTGTGGTACTATAACCTCAGTTTCACGGTAGACACTAAAGGCCATGTCACACGTAACGATATCATTGCTGATATCGTTCAAAAGTCACATGTTCTGTGACGCTTGAACGATGTCGAAACGACATCGTTGCTTGTGACATTACAAACGAACGATCAGTCGGCTGACCGTTTATCGTTTGATTTGAGGACAGGACCTCAAATCAATCGTTGGTCGCCCGGTGGACACGCAGCATCGCTACGTGTGACACTGGGAGACAACCTATAAGCCAGCTCCCAGCGCCTCTCTGCAAGCGCTGGGAGCTGGTATCTAAGGTAAACTGCGGGTAACTAGGCAGCGCGCGCTGCCTAGATACACGATGTATACCTCGGTTACCAGCCTTCTCCGCTCACCGGCTGGTATCCAAGGTACACAGCGGGTAACTAGGGACCCTAGTTACCCGCTGTGTACCTTGGATACCAGCTGGTGAGCGGAGAAGGCTGGTAACTAAGGTATACATCGGGTATCTAGGCAGCGCGCGCTGCCTAGATACCCGCAGTTTACCATGGATACCAGCCTGCTCCCGCTAAATGCAGCCTGGCAGCGGGAGCAAGACATCGTGGAAACAATATTTAAATCGTTTCCACGATGTCTCTGGTCCATTGATCGCTGGTGAGTGCCTGTGTGACAGCTCACCAGTGATCTGAACAATTTTGTTAGTGATCGCGCATGCATGTGATCGCTAACAAAATCGTTCATTGCATTGATGCGTGTGACGGCACCATAACACCCCTCAGCCCATGATGCCCATCAGCACCTTTACCTGGGCCCTTCACATTCTGCAATGGTGGCTTGCCATTACTGTAACAAGTGGGCTGCTTTCAATTGAGTTAACATTAGTTTCTCAACATACTGGTTTAATGTACATAATTTAGGGGGTAGCCTTACATTTTGCACATCTACAGAGGGATTTGGACAAGTTGGCAAATGACTGTCCCCCCTCACATAAATACACACATTGGCCCAAACACTCATGGAATGAGCATTAAGTAGGCCATGTCATGTTCACATTCATTGTGGATATGTGTGCATTACTTGTGAAATATGTTTGTCAATCATTTATACTTGTGTTTTTGTATTGTGAAAGGACCCAGAGGAAGGCTCCTCCAGCGCTCTATCATTAGGTGTTGGTGATCAAAGCCAAGCAAATTCTATGGTGGAGGAGACATCTGTGGAGGCAAATTTGGAACAACAGCCTCTCTTAACCCTTCCTAGTCGAAGGAGAAGACTACCACCTACATCACAATTGTCTGAGTTAGGAGATTTGACTAAGAGGCTGCTGCTCCAAGAGGAGAAGGAGCCTCTTACCGGCATTGCCCTGCTGGTCAATGAGCGGCTGCCCCATCTTGAGGCGGAGCAGCGCATACACATTGAAAGGGTTTTCCACATAGGCCTTGACGATGCCCGAGCTGGGAGATTCACAGCTGCAAGCAGATTGTGCCACCTCCCCGAGCAGCTGTCAGTCTCTGACCACCAATGCCTGTGGGCAGGCAAGCACAGGATCTGCCTATGGTTGGCGGAGGATCCCACCCTCATCATAGGGCACCTACATTTGCATATGGCAATATTGGCCAGCCTTCCACTAACAATAATGTTGTTGATTCATCGGCGCGACACCCAGTGTATCATCATATGTAAGCCCTGACTATGTTTTGACTTTTTAGTGTTGAAAACACTTATTTTTGTTTAACTTGTGTTCATTATTCATTAGACTATCTGTGTGTTCTTCACCTATGGGGATAGTGTCAAGGAAGTGTCCACCTATTTGGCTTCAGCGTATGTGTGGGCTAATACACAGTACCACACCTGCAAATTTCAGCTGTTAATTTTTTTTTAATTTTGTACAAAAATGGGCTGTTTTTTCACACAATAACATTCAACAAACAGGTTTCCCACATGTAAAATAGTCCAATGGTCGAAACATTGACCCAAAAAAACAGCATACATATTATGGCAAAGCCAAAATAAAGGAACAACATTTAACATTATTGAAGTTCAACTTGACCACATCCTAGGCCTGTCGCACTGAGTCAATCAAAGCCTCAAGATAGCCTGGCAGAACTTCGTTATGGCGATTGATGTGTTGGAGCAACTCCAGGTGTGACTCCAGCACCACCGCAAAGGATGGTATATCTGTAGTGTAGAAACAACAATAAAAACCATTTACATGATCAGGGGCCAATCACCTCTCTTGGATGTCATACTACCTAACACAACAGACCTTAGCCATCCTTGACTCACACACTGCCAGTATGCCGTAATCACTATATGTTGGTGGAGCCCAGGGGTTGGGTCACAAAATGCAACATCTTCCAATGTCCATTTTCAGCGTCCCTCAAGTCCTTGAGGCCCATGGCCTCCATGTAGTAATAGAAACCATACCAAAAACTATATTGCCAATGTGTATGGGACATTACGGCCCTGCTATGTCAAAATTAAACAATGCGTGTCCACCATCTCATCCTCTTCATTCCCATCTTCATGTTGTAAACTATTCTGCCTGTTCACCACAAAACACTACTACCCAAAACCCTACCTCTCTATCCTCTTTGGTAGGTGTCACCATTCCCCCATGATTAGTTCCTCGGTTTAGTCCTTGGATCTTCCCTCTCCTTCCAGCAACCCATCCAGGCCATACTATACTCCAGGCGAAACAAGTTTACAACACTTCAAAACCATCTGGCCATTAAATTATCACAAGTCTGGTCAAACATATATCCACGGGGTCACCATCTCTCACCATGCGTACTGCAACCTCCTCCTCACCGTCATACATGCCACTTCTCCCTTGCACCTCTCAAATGTAGGCTCAATTTGGGTTCCCCTATAATGCATCCCTGTGTACAAGACTCCCCCCTCTCCCCCCCTGGGGCAAGGCCTTCATTGTCTCCCTGCTTAACTTGGCTGTTTGTCCCAAAAACTCCTACATCACAAGCAATACACAAACAGGTGGCAACATACATAGCCAACATTGTGTCACCATATGTCCCATCACATAAACACCCATTGTCCCCACAAATCCTCCTGTACTCTCCCTTCCTGTACAGTTTGAACAAACGCATACAGGATTGCTCCTGGCCACGTAACAATCTCAACTACACTGTGCACGCAAACATCAGACATTATTACACCATTGTTACTTTTAAAACAAGCCCCAAAACCCACCTTTTGCAAAAAAAAAAAAATACAACTTGCCTCCATACCCCACCACAACGCCACACCAACAGCACCTTCACCTCCTACTCTCTCCCCACCTGCCCCTTGGACATTCCGACCTATGTCGGACATTATCTTCTCCCATTCTGTATATTGTAAGCAAAAGTAACCTCATTTGTTGCCCTGGTCCAAGTATGCCCTGTGGCCATGACAATGACCATAGAACCAAATGGGTCAAGGTCAAGAAATCACAAAACTATCAGTTAAATAGTAAGCTTACTATGTCTGTACAAATCTATACTTACACGGAGCTGGCTTGCCTTGTGACTCCCTTTGGCCTTCTGCTCTGGCATTTTGCTCCAAATCCATCTCTCTTTCCAGGTCAAACACAAAAAGCAAACAAACAGTTAAAGAAACACGGCTACATGTAGTAAACTGTCTGTTGAGCTTTTCAACCAAACACTTTACAAAAGTATATGGGAAACTTACCAGAAGGGCCACCTATACCATGCTCCATGGGGACCTGTGGGGACCACGCTACCACAGGGGCCCCCCAAGTGTTTCAATGTCAGCTGGAAGGCTGACTTGAGAGTCAGGTGAGCCCTGTTCGGTGCCTGAGGCTGGTGGGGAGATTTCAGGGTTGGTGTGTTGGGAGCCGGCTAATGGTGCTGTGGATCTGCTCCCAGATGCCCCAACCGAGGCAGCAGGCGAGACTGTTTGAGAGGGTGCGGGTGACGCTGGAGGCATGGCGGCAGGTGATGGTGTCTGCTGGGGACTCTCGTCTTTGCCTGTATCGGTAATTTAAACAACCCCTGTCAGAAGCACAACAGCAACTGTCTTCAAAACAAAGGCAAGGGTGATAGTGGCCCACTTATACACATTATGTGGAGGTGACAGGTTTACTTTCAAGGGAGTAGTAATGTAGCATGGATATCTGGGCTGCTTAGCTCATATATGTGTAGGAGTAGCTATTAGCCTGCGCACATCAGCCACATAAGCTTGTACTACTGAGCATATAATGTATTGGTCAACATTTGATCTGTTTTGGGACCATGACTAATGCAGTAGTGTGCCTAAATATATATAGGCTGGCATTGCAACTGATATCCTGAGTGTACAGTCATGGCCAAAAGTTTTGAGAATGAGACCAAAATGATATTTTCACATGATCTGCTCCCTCTGGTTTTTATTTGTGTTTGTCTGATGTTTCTATCACATACAGAAATATAATTGCAATCATATTATGATACCAAAAGGTTATATTGACAGTTAGAATGAGTTAATGCAGCAAGTGAATATTTGCAGTGTTGCCCCTTCTTCTTCAGGACCTCTGCAAATCTCCCTGGCTGCTCTCAATCATCTTCTGGAGCAAATCCTGACTGATAGCCGTCCATTCTTGCATAATCAATGCTTGCATTTTGGCAGAATTTGTTAGTTTTTGTTTGTCCACCCGTCTCGTGATGATTGACCACAAGTTCTCAATGGGGTTAAGATCTGGGGAGTTTCCAGGCCATGGACCCAAAATCTCTATGTTTTGTTCCCTGAGCCATTTAGTTATCACCTTTGCTTTATGGCAAGGTGCTCCATCATGCTGGAAAAGGCATTGTTGGGCGCCAAACTGCTCTTGGACGGTTGGGAGAAGTTGCTCTTGGAGGACATTCTGGTACCATTCTTTATTCATGGCTGTGTTTTTAGGCAAGACTGTGAGTGAGCCGATTCCCTTGGCTGAGAAGCAACCCCACACATGAATGGTTTAGGATGCTTTACAGTTGGCATGAGACAAGACTGGTGGTAGCGCTCACCTCTTCTTCTCCGAATAAGCTGTTTTCCAGATGTCCCAAACCATCGAAAAGGGGATTCATCAGAGAAAATGACTTTCCCCCAGTCCTCAGCAGTCCACTCCCTGGACCTTTCCCCCAGTTCTCAGCAGTCGACTCCCTGGACCTTTCCCCCAGTCCTCAGCAGTCCACTCCCTGTACCTTTCCCCCAGTCCTCAGCAGTCCACTCCCTGTACCTTTTGCAGAATATCAGTCGGTCCCTGATGTTTTTTCTGGAGAGAAGTGGCTTCTTTGCTGCCCTCCTTGAAACCAGGCCTTGCTCAAAGAGTCTCCGGTGCCTCACAGTGCGTGCAGAAGCACTCACACCAGCCTGCTGCCATTCCTGAGCAAGCTCGGCACTGCTGGTAGCCCGATCCCGCAGCTGAAACAGTTTTAAGATACGGTCCTGGCGCTTGCAGGTCTTTCTTGGGCGCCCTGGAGCCTTTTTGACAACAATGGAGCTCTCTCCTTGAAGTTCTTGATGATGCGATAGATTGTTGACTGAGGTGCAATGTTTCTAGCTGCAATACTCTTCCCTGTTAGGCCATTTTTCTGCAGTGCAATGATGGCTGCACGTGTTTCTTTAGAGATAACCATGGTTAACTGAAGAGAAACAATGATACCAAGCACCAGCCTCCTTTTAAAGTGTCCAGTGGTGTCATTCTTACTTAATCATGACTGATTGATCGCCAGCCCTGTCCTCATCAATACCCACACCTGTGTTAATGGAACAATCACTAAAACGATGTTAGCTGCTCCTTTTAAGGCAGGACTGCAATGATGTTGACATGTGTTTTGGGGGTTAAAGTTCATTTTCTAGGCAAATATTGACTTAGCAAGTAATTTCTGTTAAGCTGATCACTCTTTATGACATTCTGGAGTATATGCAAATTGCCATGAGAAAAACTGAAGCAGTAGACTTTGTTAAAATTAATATTTGTGAGGGGGCGTGGCTTAACGCTTGATGTGATCAGACGTGTGACAGAGAACCTCCGCCGCCACAATGTCTATTTATCCTGCATAGAGCCCGAATTCTACCTGTGAAAAGTTGGTGGCTGATGTCGGAAGGTCCCTGGAGCCAGGGAGAGCATCAGGACGTCTCAGAGACGCGGAGATGGTCCGAAAATGGCAAAAGGAGGTCGGGGCCGGGAGCAGTGTGGCTGGGCAAGATGGCGCCAAGAGGGAAGAGGAGGCGGGTAAAAGGAATGCAGCTTATGCACGGACCCTGGAAATTACAGAGCGGCTACAGAGGTATGCGAGGGACACGGCTTGCCCCAATGCACAAGTTCAGCAGGAGGGGGAAGGAGAAGAAGAGGAGGAGATGACTGTGCAGCACTAGGACGGGGGAGTAATGGAGGAAGAATTAACCCCTCAGATGGGAGAGGAGGCTGCAGGAGCCCAGCAGACTTTGCAAACAGAGGAGGGAGAACCTACTCTGCGGGACGTGTTCCAGATAGTGTCTTATTATAAAACTACTCTGACTGCCCTGACACAGCAAGTGCACGATGTGAGAGAGGAGATAGGAGGAATTAAAGCAGCAATGCAAAAAACTAATGCAAGGCTGACTGAAGTAGAGAAGAGAGTTGGTGACTCAGAAGATTGAGTGATGGCAGTACAAAAGACACAGCAGCAACATTGTGCTAAGATAATGGTAGTGGCTAACAAGTCTGACGACCTAGAGAACCGGTCGCGGTGCAATAATCTGCGTCTAGTGGGATTTCCGGAGAGAGCGGAGGGGAATGATCCCACAGACTTTGTTGAAAACTGGCTGCTGGAGAGGTTTGGGGCGGATCAGTTGTCACGTGTCTGTGCAGTGGAGAGAGCTCACCGGGTCCCCATGAAGCCCCCAGTATCTGGTGCTAACCCCTGCACTATGCTGGCCAGAATCCTTAACTGCAGGGATAGGGACAGCATCCTCCGCAAAGCTAGCAGAATGCCTGACATTACTTTTGAGGGGAAACGTATTGAGCTGTATCCTGATTATTCAGCAGAGGTCCAAAAGCTACGCATGAAATATAGGGATGTGAAGCGCCAGCTCTGTGAATGGCACATTAAATATTCAACTATATACCCGGCGAAGTTGCGAGTTGAGGCCTTGGGTAAAGTCCAGTTCTTCCTGGACCCGGAGACTGCCAATGCCTGGATGGAGCATAATCGTACCAAGTTACAGGAGGGTAGAGATCGGGACCGCACCACTTGAATGTGATACATAGACTTCGCCAAAAGGCGGTGCAGAGACCGTTGGGTGCTGAGTTGTACCATGGAATTCTTATTTTGGATTGCACTGGTTGTTGTGGTGCAATGAGAGGGGACGGATAAGGACAAACAGCTGAACAAGTCCCCCGTTGCCTTTCTTATGATCATGGATAGTCCTGAACAGTTTTTTTTAAAAATGAAAGTTGACCTTTGTTAGGAGCGTATAAATTCACAAGTGTGTGAGGAGTATCATTTATTTTACATATCAGGATAAGATATCGGCCCTCATCATCTCTATGGACCTCAAGTTCTTCAAATTTAAGAGTGCCCCTAATCAGAATGGCAACTCCAGATTTTTTCTTCTTGTTAGAGGAGAAATAGATATGAGGAAATTGTTTATTCATAAATTTTGGTGGATTTTCTAGGCAAAATTCAGTTTCCTGAAGTCCTGCCAAATCAATTTTATGTCTTGCAAGTTCTTTCCATACATGGAACCTTTTTTGAGGGGTATTTAACCCATGGACATTTAGTGAAAGGTATCTGGTGGTCATTGTCTCAATGAAGAATTAAAAATGTACGTAAGCTAGCTGCAATGAAAGTATGAAGTTGAGGAAGTAAGAGGGAGAGGGAAGGGAGAGAATTAGGAGGGAAACTAAACTACTACAGGTAGGTAAAGAAACAAACTATTAAATGAAGCAAACTAGAACACAGAATGTAACTAGTAATAGGAACTATGTAAGTATCAATACTATAAGGAAGGGTTCAAGGGAACCGTTATTCAACTTCCTGCAAGGCTAATGTTTTGGCCATTGTGCCTAATTGGACCGTAAATCTTTAAAGTGTCAAACAGAGCTACCTAAGACCCGTCAAGTATTAGTTAGATGTAAGTTTCTCAAAACTTTCAGTCCCTCAGACTTATCTTCAATAACAAAAGATTTCTGTTTGTATGTAAAAATGACTCGCGTATAAGCCGAGGGGGGGACTTTTCAGCCCAATTTTTGGGCTGAAAAACTTGGCTTATACGCCACTATGTACGGTAATTAATTAAGTTATGCTGATTTATCTTTTCGGGAATTCCTCTAAATTTCAGGTTATTCCTGCGGTCCCGGTCCTCTCTATCTGCTAACCTATCCTTCAGAACTTTAATTTCATTAGTCACTCTGTCTTGAGATTTTCTAGAGTCAATGCACTCCGTTTTTAACTCCTCAATGGCTTTCTCTGTTTTTTCTGTTCTGGAAACTATCGAGGCCACCGAATGTTTAATCTCATCAATGTCGTCTCTCAAAGATTTTTTAAAATCAGCAAATACTTTAACCAAGAAATCACTATCTGATAGTTGTCCATCGTCAAGGTTGGAGAGAGGACCTATGTCTTTCCTTGAGGTCTTCATTCTTTGTCTCACCGGGCTCTTGGGTTGAGGGTCTCGAGCTGAGTCATAATCTTCCCGAAAATTAGCGCTATCATGTGATCTGGATATAGTTTCCATTTCTTTTCTTTTTGAGTTTGCCTGTGTAGATTCATAAATCATAGGTGTGGATTTCCATTCTTCTGAACTATTCTCCACTGGTAAAGAATCTTTAATGCCACTTTGTGACTGGTTACTATGGTAGGCCGAGGAAGGCATAGTGTTCGCACTCTGTGGACTAGCCTCCACCAGTTCACCAGTGGAATTTTTGGAAGTAACGTTTGGTTTAGGCTTGGGAGACATTAGGACTAGTATACCGTATAAATTGAGGTATATAAATTAAGAAATTAAGAACATCAAAGTACGTATAGTAAGTCTCTATAGCCAGCTCCAGTAAACTATATTGAGCCAAAAACAATTACAATTAGGTAATAGACTTCCACAATACTAGAGCCAATGAACAGAAATTAAGTACAATTATCTGTAAATACGAACTCAGAGTATAAAGTAAATAGCTCTCTCCCCCAATTAGAAGATGAAAAGATCACCCGCCCAAGACCCAACAACTACCACCCTAACTACCTTTATCCACAAGAAACAGAGTCAAACATCAATATGCAGATCAATATAAAGGTGTACCCCAACAGCACATCCCCATAAAAGAATAGCTGTTTAGTTGACTCCTCGACACCGGAAACCGTCTACGAAGCTCGGATACGTTGGAGGCCCGCCGACCCCGCTTGATTGAAGAGATCCCTCCCAGGAGTGGTCGGATCGTGTAGAAACCTCAGACAACAGGATCCATGTACGTATAGAAATCCATCACTCAACAATTATTGTCTACTCCCATACTACCAGTGGGGAAACAGAGCATCCTCATATACATATATCCAACAAACCACAATAGAGGATTCTTAATGCTTATAAGTATTTATTTTTCCGGACTTACAACAGGATAAGCACAAAAAGGAGATTTAACTATTGCACAGTCCCAGATTCTCATATAGTCATAGTCCATATAAGTAGTTCCCTAGCACACACAGATATTGCACTATCCCCAACCAGCCTCTGAGATAAATTCTGCCTACCAACCTGATGGTGGGTTTACACACACCAATCATTGTATCCAATATCTGAACAGATCTCTGGTTGCAGTGAAATCATGGACACATAGTTCCATTTTGTGGCTGTGTACAACATGGAGCAATCTGTCCATGATTTCACTGCAACCAGAGATTGGTTCAGATATTGGATACAATGATTGGTGTGTGTAAACCCACCATGAGGTGTAAGCCTCAGTAAGTGGGTATGCCTATATAGCAGCTCAATGGACCACAGACAAAAAGTGCAAAAATATGGTGTGCAATATATTACCTGGCTATAGCTGAGTCTGGGACCGCTGTGGGAAGAATCTCCTATGACCGTTTCGCAGGCTGCACTGCCTGCTTCTTCGGGGGGGGGGGGAGTGTCCATCTACGTAGCTCGGATACGTTGGAGGCGTGCCGACCCTGCTTGATTGAAGAAGTCCTTCTTGGAGATGTAGTAGCACGCAAAGATGGAAGAAGTTATAAGGCAACAGCTTGCAAATAAACAAATGAGTAGCAAAAAAGAGTCTCCTGAAGTCTCAGTGTAACACTAGGACTAGAAAGGTTATATATCTCCCCTTCAGACTCATGAATTGTCCAATATGTAGAATGGTATTATCCCCACCCTATGCAAGTATGTAACTAAGCAAGGAGCATCCAAAATAGTATGACCAGATAGTCTATGAAGAAGGCTGCAGGGATGTCTCAGTCTAGTCACTTATATTAAATCTCAATCAGGACAGCAGCTCATCTTTTAGTAGATCCCCCACGCCTCCTGTACCTGTCACTGTTGCTTTCCAAATGCATATGAGGGAAAATTTACCTCAGAGGTCTGGATCTTACAGTGAGGAAAATCCGTTTGTGTAGTAAATTGGCATCCTCCGGGAAAGCCGCAATCAGCAAATCAAAGATGGCGCCTCCACTACTCCCCTGAGAGAAATGGCAGTTTTCCTCACAGCCGGGGTCCACACTCTGCAGCCGGGGTCCACACTCTGCAGCTGTATCTGTGCTGTGTGGAGCGGTGCCCGTCGCCTGCTTTCTCCAGACCTCCAGTACCATAGAGTTGGTGGAGCAGTATAGAGAGGACCGCTCCACAGCCTCTGCTCTATGGTACTGGAGGTCTGGAGAGATCAGGCGAAGGGCACCGCCCACACAGCACAGATACAGCTGCAGAGTGTGGACCCCGGCTGCAGAGTGTGGACCCCGGCTGCAGAGTGTGGACCCCGGCTGCACATGACCGGGACCAGGGTGGAGGACCACCGGCTGCACAAGACGGAGGGTGAGCAGCACACATATGCAGCGGGTCCCCTGCTGCACTGACACAGTGTGCCGGAATCGCTTTCACAGCAGCGGTTTCGGCACCTTGTATCAGTGCACTGGGGACCGCTGTTTTGCAGAGGGTGGGTGGTGATGTTAGGGCTGGGGCGGCCAGTAGGAGCCCTGGGGGTGGTTTCATTCCATAGTGTTTAGTGGGCAGGGGGCGGGCATGTATGGCCTGGGGGTGGCTGGCCATACTAGGAATAGGGGAGGGGGTGTGATTGTGCTAGAGTAGGTGTAAACGACCAGCATGCACAATCACACCCCCTGGACATTCTCTGCCAGCAGTAAATGTATTTATATCTAGGAAACCCTGCAAAATGTTGACAACATGTATATTGCAGATTGTCAACATTTTGCAGCCTAGATATAAATATGAAATAAAACATAAGCCCGGACAACCCCTTTAATAGACCAAAACAATAAAATCTCCAAAAGCGAATGAGAGAAGTGAATAAAAAAGCCCATATCAGAGATAGCATAGGCTGTATATAGAAAATAAAGCAGAATAAGATATTGATAAATAGATCAAAGACAAGATCTTCTGGTCCAGAAAGACGAAATCTAATATTACTTCAGTAAACTATGACCTGTGTTGTCAATTTCAGATGATTTATGGGTGACAGGAGTATTATTATGAAGCATTCAGTGATCACAAAATGGCGCCACCTTCACTCCCATGTGAGGAAAAAAAAACAAAAAAAACAAACAAACAAACAAATAGACTTCAGGCAGTGTCTTGAGGTAAAAATCATTACAAATTCAGCCAAATAAAGGTAAAAGCCAGTATAATTTCAGAATTATGACCTGAAATGTCAATTCCTGACTTTTAACAGACAACAGGAGGATATTATTATGAGGTGACCAGTAGTCTTAAAATGGAGCCTCCATCACTCCTCTGAGGGGCCAGATTTCAAGGTGTCCTGAGGTGAATTCCTCTCAGAATTGATCTCAAAAGGGTTCAAATGAAGCCCAAAGATTAGATCTTACAGGTCTTGTCGCTTTGATGAGACAATTTGCCTTTAAAAAGGCAAAAATTCCCAGTAGCTTGTCTGTGGGCACAGGAGCTCAGGGATCCACGTCCTCACATGCTGCTGCAGGCCACGCCTCTCGCTAGTGCGCATTATGAAGAAATAGAGGTGCATATTGACAATGATGGGCAATTCGTTTGGGTAATGTGTAAGTTGTCTGGACGAAAGATGACCCTAGTGGCCTTGTATATTCCACCGCCTTACTCCAAAACGAAATTACAAGAAGTGGTTGAGCTAACTAATAGGAAAGGAGACTCGCTGGTGCTGATATTGGGAGATAATGTTGGGATAAAATCAGAATTGGGGGAGTGAGTGACAGGATTGATAAATTATTGACATTTGGGAGCTACGTGACTGAACTAGGCCTGATTGATATATGGAGAGTGAGGAATGAAAGGAAAAGGGGCTTCTCCTGCCACTCGGCCACACATGGCACGCTTTCCCGGATAGATCTTGCATTTGGGGATGCAGCCTTGGACGCAATGGTGAGGGAGGTTGAATATCTGCAGAGAGCGTTATCTGATCACAGTCCGTTACAGGTCACACTACAGCTGGATGACAGAAGGGGAAGACAGGGGGGCTGGTCCCTGCATCAGACGTGGCTTAAGACATTAGACATGAATATTATAGGGGACGAATTGGACACATTTTTTCGTGACAATGAGGGGAGTGCGGAGGTGACAATAGTGTGGGATGCAATGAAGGCCTTCTTAGGGGGGATTTTTATTAAAGACATTGCCCAGTGCAAAACCCGCCATAACCTAGCAGACCAAGAGGTGAAAGATGCTCTGACTAAGGCAGAAATGGACATGACAATGAACCTTACAAGAGAGACTCATGACAGACTCAAAGCGGCACAAGAAGCGGTGAATAAGATGCATATGGAAAGGAGTGAGAGGAAGAGAGCTTTCCAGCAATCTGTATTTTTTGAGGAGGGGGAAAGAGTGGGACATTTACTGGCGGTCATCTCGGCAGCGCAAAAGGAGAGTACACGTGTCTACAAATTGAGGGATGCTGGAGGCACGCTAGTTACAGACACTCCAGACATTTTAGATGTTTTTCAGGAATTCTACTCTGACTTGTACACATCTGTAATGGGGGCGGGGGACAGGGAAGTAGAGGAGTTTCTGGAGGGTGTTCCCTTGCCTAAACTAACGGAGGGCGACAGACAACGACTAGACGAGCCCATTGGGGTGGAAGAAGTTGAAAGAGCTATTCTATCTATGCCGGCAAATAAGGCGCCTGGGACTGATGGTATTCCGGGGGAGGTGTATAAAGAATTCTCTGACTTGCTGGCTCCCAGATTGAAACGGGTGTTTGATGGGGCGCGAGAAAAGGGAGCACTTGCACAATCTATGGAGGAAGCAACTATAGTGGCACACCACCCTCTGAAGAAGTCTTTAGGACGAAACGCGTCGGGGTTAGGTGCAGGCAGGACGTGACCGTTAACAACAACTACGGAGGTATGTGGACATGGTCCTAGAATGACTCAGTATACAATGTGTTTAGAGTAACCTTGACCTTTTTGATGTTATTCTGGTCTTGACCCCATGGTATAGGCTCCTAACAGTGAGCACCTTTGAGTGAGAAAGTGTAGCAGGACTTTGTGGTGGTGTATGAGTACTATACCTAGCACCGCCGTCTAGGACCACAATTATTCTCACTGTTTATGGTGTGTACTGTGTACATACGACCACATGAAATATGTAGTACAATCTAAATAGAGACTAAAAAAGGTCACAGACACTGACACCTTGTTGTAGTGTAGTTGGAGTTATTCCCCCCTTTTATACAAGCGACAGGAGGAGAGAGCAGAGTTCTTTGTCTATTCCAACCTGACATAAGCCCAATTATTCTAATAGGGATATGTATATTGACTCTCCTGATGATTATTGAACCTATCTTCATTTATATATACCTTCCCTGAGTGTATGGTATAATTTTGGGGAAATTCTTTATGCATTATATGTAATCCTTTTATTAGGTACTTTTTCCATAACATACCTCCTTCACGGTCACCAGGTCCTCCCTAATACTGTACCACCGGATATTGCAATAACTCTAACCATCCATAGATATCCAGTGGCTCTTTCTGTTGATACTTATATGGTTCCGTTTTCACCTTGTTATTGTTATTATTTTAAGGATTTTTAAACTTGTATCGAGAATCCTAAATAAAGATTGTATATTTTCTATAAATTCATCCCTGTGTCCTTCGGACTTTTTGATTACATGACTAATTTGGGTTGGATACTTTTGTGAGATATTGATTGATTAAATCTGTAACGGGGGCGGGGGACAGGGAAGTAAAGGAGTTTCTGGAGGGTGTTCCCTTGCCTAAACTAACGGAGGGCGACAGACAGCGACTAGTCGAGCCCATTGGGGTGGAAGAAGTTGAAAGAGCTATTCTATCTATGCCGGCAAATAAGGCGCCTGGGACTGATGGTGTATAAAGAATTCTCTGACTTGCTGGCTCCCAGATTGAAACGGGTGTTTGATGGGGCGCGAGAAAAGGGAGCACTTGCACAATCTATGGAGGAAGCAACTATAGTGGTGTTGCCTAAGGAAGGGAAGGATCCTGAGTGCGTGGAATCATATAGGCCAATATCCCTGCTGACAACAGATGTCAAGATACTAGCTAAAATCCTGGCCACTCGTCTCTCTGGTGTTATACCGGGTCTTATTCATACAGACCAATCTGGCTTCGTCCCTGGCCGCTCTACGGCAATCAATTTGAGACGTTTGTTTCTCAATCTCCAATTGCCAGCAGACAACAGTGGCCGGAGGGTAGTGGTATTGCTTGACGCGAGGAAGGCATTCGATAGTGTGGAGTGGAGGTATCTCTGGAAAATAATGGAAGTAATGGGATTTGGAGATGGATTTCTTTCCTGGGTAAAGCTGCTGTACTCCTCGCCACGGGCGGTGGTTAAAGTGAACGGGGCACGATCTGGGATTTTCAGACTATATAGGGGAACTAGACAGGGGTGTCCACTCTCGCAGCTCCTATTTGCCGTGGCGATGGAGCCACTGGCTGCAAAAATCAGAATGTCTCGGGAGGTGGTTGGATTTCAATTTAGCAATATAATGGAGAAAATAGCGCTTTATGCAGACGATATTTTGTTATTTTTAGATAATGCGGGGGACGCACTGGGAAGCGTTATGGACATAATTAAGCAATTTGGAGACGTCTCAGGGTTAAGGATTAAATGGCATAAATCTTGCATCATGGCAGTAGACAGGGAAATCAGAGGGGAGGAAATAGCGACTCAGGGGAGACAACTTCAGCTGGTATCACAATCAAATATTTAGGGGTGTGGGTAGCTCTTCCTTTGGCGAAGTACTGGGACTTGAATGTTACTCCTCTATTAGAAATTTTCAAAAGGAAAATGAATGCTTGGTGTAAGTTATCTTTGTCAGTGACTGGTAGGGTCAATTTGATCAAGATGGTACTGATGCCTCAATTGATGTATATGTTACATAATTCCCCAATTTGGATTGCTAAAAAGAAATTACACGGCGTTCATGCTATCTCCAGATCTCTGATTTGGGGAAAGAGGTCTGCTAGGATCAAATTGGAAACTCTTCAGAGGGGGAAAGAAGAGGGGGGACTGGCAGTTCCAGACACGTGGATATACTTTTTAGCAGGACAGGGCCAGCATATGAGAGGATGGAGAGACAATAATACTGAAGGGTCCAGCTGTAGACTTCTGTCGCACATGTCGGGCAGAGACCCATTGGTTCAGGGCCTGGAAGACAGCACATTTGACAAATTGGGCTCACAATACCCCACGGTTCGCCTCATTCAGAAAAGTTGGACTGCTATAAAAAAGGTTCGAGGTGTGACGGGATTGACGGTCTATACACCAGTTTGGGGAAATGTGAACCTGAGGGAATTCCACGGAATGGGGCAGATGGCGCATTGGCAGGAGAAGGGAGTATGGGGGTAGAACACTTAATGAAGGAGGGTAGGATACGATCCTTTTCTGAGCTAAGGGAGGAATACAATATACCAAACACATGGGAGTTCCAATACTTAGGGATTAAACATGCATGGTTGGCACAGCGGAAAATAATGGACATGACCACTCAAACAGATATCACTTTGGATTATATTTGTATGTCGGGTAGCACGAAGGGTGTTATTACGGGCATTTATAATGATTTACTGCATGCTTTTTTGGGAGGGTTCCAACCCGGGGCCAAAAGTAAATGGGAAAAAGATGTGGGGGACTTGACGGATGAACAGTGGGGGTCCATACTGGAGACATTGCCCCGACTATCCCTCAGCGAGCCAGCTAGACTTTCTCAGCTGTACATTATCCACAGGACTTATAGGACACCGGAGGTGATGTTCAAGGTGGGTCTGAGGCAAGATTCTCAATGTCCCAGATGTGGATCGGAGGGGGCTGGGTTATTGCACATGTTGTGGTCATGTGCTCGCCTGACTGCATTCTGGATAACGATCATCACAAAGATTGAAAGAGTGTATGAATGTAGGATTGAAAGAAACCCAATAGTGTGTGTGTTGGGCGACGTGTCTATGATCTCAACATCAGAGGCTAGTGGGATAGCCATAGCCAGGTTACTATATGTAGCACGGAGGTTGATAGCCAGTAAGTGGATTGATGAGGTACCTCCAACTAGACAGGAATTCATACGCAGGGCGCACCAAGTTGTAAGGCTTGAAGAAAAAATATATAAAAGGAGGAATGAGGAACAAACATTTGACAAAATATGGGCAGCTTGGCTGGAAAGGACTTAATGTGACAATCGGCTAATTGACCCGGAGAGCCTGATAAACTGATTTATCTGGGAGTGTACCGGCTAAGGGGGGAAAAGGGCTGTTCGGGGTATGGTATTTTATGTGCTAGACTCATTGTTAGGGAGTGCAGTTGATGACTTGTATTGTACTCTGTTATTATGCGATATGAAAATAATAAAAACAACTAGTTTAAAAAAAAAAAAAAATGAACTCCATAATCTATGTGGCGTTTCTAAAACAGCCCCTCCTGCCATGGTTCAAGAGGAAGAACCGCGCTTTCCACAGCAAGAACATTGTCATGCACCGTCTCATGCTGCAAATACCACATCGGCATCTCTGGCTGCTATGGGCATAAAAGAGGACAAACGCATGGTTCCCCTGACCTCAACCCCATTGAGAACCTCTGGGGCATCATCAGAAGGAGTCTATGATGGCGGGAGGCAGTTCACAGCTCTGGGGGGGTATCCTGTCCACATGCAAAACAATGGAAGCACAAACCATTCAAAAACTGACAAATTCATTGGACGAGAGAGTCCAGAAGGCTCCTATGTGCAAATGTAACATCACCTAGAAGAAAGTTATGACTTGAGAACTGTTTGATTTCATGTTGTAATAAGCTGATAATGATTAGAATTTCACAATTCACCATTTTTTTGTTCAAAATAAAAATATAAATGTTGAAAACTGCTGTGCATAATCATTTGGAACATGCATTCTGAGTGTTTATTAGTTTTAAAAATATCCTGTTTTCATAGGCGGTTTGTTCAAAAACATTCCAATCATACTAGAATAGTAGATGACTGGAAAATAACAATGACTGCAATTCATATAGGTAATTTAGTGAAAATATGAGGAAATATTGCTTGCATAATAATATGGACACAGTGTAGAATGACAGATGCACGATTTCATCCCTTCTTGCGGTCTCTTTTTCTGCGCTGTGATTCTTCATGTCTCTCTGGTCATTTCTTCATGACACTGAGCACATTAAACTCCTTTCATTACACAGGTCACATTTTCAAAACACTTAAAAGATCACTAATTTTCATATAATAGCACTCAGCGAGCGCAAGATAGGCGGACACTAATCTTGAGCTGGCGATGTGGTGGTCATTTGGTACCGATGGGGGAGGTGGATGTTATTGTTTCCATGGGACCATTGAAGTTGGTGGTTACTGCCAGAGAAGATAATGTTATAGCATCATATTGAGGATGGAATATTAACATAATTGTTAAACATTGCCTATTGGTTATAACACTATTGTCACGCGCTTAGTTGGCACTGACATTGCTGGATGCTGCTGTGTATGTGTTTGTCTTTACAAGCTGCATGGTTGAAGGTTGTGAACGTCTTTGCCTCCTGTGTTGTGCTCCAGAACTGCAGTTACTATGAGGTTCGGCTGCTGGTTGAGGGGTTAATGTGTGACTCACCTGAACTCCCCTCCCCCTAGCCTTTAAGTAGCCTCTCCTTCCACCAGGTGGTGCTGCTGATGAGTTTCACTCTATGCCTGGAAGCCGTGCTGTGCAGTCATGTGTGTTTGTGTGGCTGATGTCCTTTGGAGTTGCTGTATCCCAGTTCTGTGGAGGGAGGTGAGGGGGGAATAGTGCAGGGCTGGTGGAGGAGGTTAGGGAGAGGCTGGAGGTCCGAACCTTCTCACCTTCAGAGATACCTTCGGGATCAGGGCCATTCAGGGTTCCTAGACTAGGGTCAGACTAGTCTTCCCTGGTCACCCTGCCTGTAACTGCCATTCCCTCATCAGTATTCACTACACCGTGACAACTATACATTGGTGATCTGCTTTCATGGGGCCAAGGTTTCATAGTTATACACATATATTTACACAACTAACATGTGTAGGGATGATTTGTTTCTTCTCACTCCCTTTTCTCCATCAGTGTAAAATAAATCTGTTTGGCAGTAATTTATGGTACACATCAATTTGTGAATGCCCTGAAAATGTCAGCTTTATTGTCAGCTTCACTAAGGCCGGCTTCGCACCACGATTATCGGGATCCGGGGCTGTCCGATGTGAACCGGACAGCCCTGAATCTGATTTTGCCCCTATTGTATCCCTATGGGGCTGGATGGCAGTGATTTGCCATCCGGTTTTGTGCCGTCCAGGAGGATCCGACAGATTTCGTTTTTTTGCCCCGGACACAAAATCTAAGCTTGCAGCATTTTTTGTGTCCGGGGCAATAATCGGACAAAATCTGATCCTCCCGGATCTGGCGCAATCCAGCATCCCATAACATGGGAGTCTATGGGCACCGGATCCGTCAAAAAATCGGACCGTTTCCCAGACGCCGAGTGCTGAATGAGCGGCGGCTTTGAAATTCAAGCCGCACTCGTTCAGCACCTGGACAGCACAGATAAAAGAGCTGCCGGCTGAAATTTCAGCACCTGGAGAGCTTCAGACACTATGCTGAAATGTCAGCACTTGGACAGCGGCATCCGCATACAGGAAGGATTCCGGCAGAAAACAGGATCAGAGGGCAAATGCTCTCCGGTTCTGTTTTCTCCGGGGCAATGTATATACATACATTGCGAAATGAAGCAAGGGTTAAAAATATAAAAAAAATCATCCTCACCTCTCCGGCGTGTCCCGCAATGTGCGCTGCGGCATCTACCGTAGCTTTGGGGGCTAGAAGACCTGTGCATCAGCTGACCGGACGGGGCAACCAGTCAGCTGATCGGTCACATGACTGCATCTGCTGAGGGTTTAAATCTCTCGCCCTCCAAAACCGATGGCGGCGGGAGATTTAAACGCGCTGATGCGGTCATGTGACCGATCAGCTGATCGGGTACCCCCGCCCCACCCGGTCAGCTCATGCAGAGGTCTTCAAGCTCTGACTACGGAGTGCTACGGCAGATGCCACGGCCACGTGGGGAGGTGAGGATGTTTTGTTTTTTTAACCCTTGTTTCACTTCTGCAATGTATGTATATACATTGCGAAAGTGAAATTACATGGTAATGAGTTTTAGTATACTGAGCATCCCAGTACACTAAAATCTGGGTCCGGGAAAACGATCCGATGTTTTCTCTGACCATGTTCCATAGCCCCCATGTTAATTGCCCCGGACCGCTCGGATTCGATTGTGTCCGATTTGGTCCACTGTGTCCAAAATCAGAGCAGTCTCCGATTCTGAGTACAGCAAAAAACAGGCACAATCGGATCCGTTATAATTTGGGCACAATCAGATGGTATACAGGATCAATCCGTGCCCATAGGCATACATGGGGCCAAATCGGATCCGTGGATATCTGTTTTACAACTCGGATCCTCAAAAATCGCGATGTGAAAGCATCCTTACAGTCAAGTGATGTAGTATATAAATTAAGAAAAACCACGATCAGTTGATTGACTGTATATTCAACAAACCTGGATCTGGATGAACTGGATTTATGTGCTCTACTATATGCAGATGTAAAGTGTTGTAAAATCATTATATTTGTACTTTTATAGATTTGCAATTCCACAGGACTGATGGTGGGGATGGTCTTTGCTTAATATCAAATTGCTTACATCTCAATAATTATGGTGCATATTGTAAAGTGGGATATGTATAGATACCACATTTCAGCCAACAATCTCTGTGGATTGGTTAATAGAAGCACTTGCACTTATGTTAGCAAACTAATGGTTAATAGAGCACAGGCAGTGTTCTGGGTCCGGGTATGACGCCTGGCTGTGGTAACCCTGGTGATGGATGATGCTGGCCGTACACCGAGTCTCATTCGCTGAGCCGGGTCATGTGACTTACAATGACCATGCTGTGACGGTGGCCACGCCCATCACTTCCGGAAATGAGGCGGCGTAACAGCTCACAAATCACTAATGACAATCCCGGCCCGAGGAACACCCCATGAGTGCTGCAGAATTAATACTGTCATATAACCATTATTTTTAATTTAAAGATTCCATAATAAAGGTCTGACCACAGGACTAGCGTATAGCAAATGTGGTGCAATATTCAAAAGGTACAAAAATGAATTGGAAATTATAGGCAGTAAGCTTAACCTCACTGTGAAAATCCTAGAGGGTTTCTAAGAGATCTATACTGGAGTATCTGAAGAAAAATAACCTAGACCATTATCAACATGGTTTTACGAGGACCGTTCTGTAAAACTAATCATAAGCTTCTATGAAGAATAGTTCTGACTGACCAAAGAAAGAGTGGATGTGTGTATATGACTTTTCAAAGCTTTGATACGTGCCACACAAAAGTTTAACATAAATGAGGGCAATGGGATGAGAAATATGTGTAAGTGGGTTAAGAACTGGCTAGTGATAGGAAACAAAGGGTGTTTTTAATGGAACACATCAGAATGGTCACATTAACAGTGGGTACCACAGGGTCATGTTGGGCCTATTCTTTAATATATATTATTTAAGACCTTGTAAGGGGCATAGAGTAGAATCTCAATATTTGCCGATACTTACCTGCAGGGTAATCAATACAGAGGGGACAATTTATATACAGAGGTTTATGTTAAATAGAAGCTTGGGCTGCTAAATGGCAAATGCGCTTTAATGGGGATAAATGTAAGTCATGCACTTGGCCAGGAAACAAAAGGTATATTTGTGCTAATTGTAAACACTGGGCAAAAACTGTCACTGAAAAAGACCTGGGGTGGGTAGATGACAAACTCACATGAGTGGCCAGTGTCAGGCAGCTGCTGCAAAGCAAATGATAATTGGATGCATTAAAAGAGGCATAGATGCTCATGAGGAGACATAATTACCTCTATACAAGTACTAGTGCGACCACATTAACTACTGTGTACAATCTGGTCTCGGTGTATAAGAAGACATAGCTGAACTAGAGCGGGTCAAGAAACGACAAGGTATAGAGGACTGAGGGTCTGCAATACCAAGACAGGTATTAATTGGGGTTATTAGCTTGGAAATGAGGTTAGGGTGACTTAATAATGTAAAATTGAGGGACATACAGAGACCTTTCTAATGATCTCTTTACTCTTAGCTGGCTGGGACATGAGGGGCATCTCTACAGAGACAGGGACAAGGGGGCGTCTTACAGAGACAGGAAGGAGTGTCCTCTACAGAGACAGGGACAGGGCGTCTATAGAGACGGGACAAGGGGGATCCTAAGAGACGGGGACAAGGGGCACTCTACGAGACGGGACAGGGGGCGTCTCTACAGAGACGGGGACAAGGGGGCATCTGACAACATAACATTTCAAATTAGAATTTATAAAAAGAGAGAGGAAAATGGTGTGATATTTAACTCTATAAATTCCATCCTCAACACATCCTCTACGTCTGGAGGAAAGAAGGTTTAATCATAATCACAGATGCGGGATTCTTTACTGTAAGAGCAGTGAGACTATGGAACTCTCTGCCACATGATGTGTAATGAGTGGAGTCACTACTAACATTTAAGAGGGGCCTGGATGCCTTTCTTGAAAACTATAATATTACCAGTTATACATACTAGATTCTTTGATAGGGCGTTGATCCAGGGAATTAGTCTGATTGCCGTATCTGGAGTCAGGAAGGAATTTTTTCCCCCAATGTGGAGCTTAGTGTTGCCACATGGTTTTTTTTTTGCCTTCCTCTGGATCAACATGTTAGGCTATGGGTTGAACTAGATGGACTTAAAGTCTTCCTTCAACCTTAAAAAACTGTTACTATGTTACTATGTTACCGCCTGGTCCCACGAACCCCATAGGCTGGCCAGCCTTTTTATATTAAATTCTGTTTTTTATTAAAGTTTCAAAGTTGCATCTCAACAAGAATAAGCAGTCAACATATATTTTCTTTAATCACATTCACAAGCGTACAAAAAATAAAGCACAACCCATAGCGGTCATCACAAACATTTCTAGTCTCAGTAATGTCAGTGTGTTCTGCCGCGATATAGACATCACATAGGTACTATAAAACTTCCCGTAGCCTGTATAATGTCTGATCTAAATATAAGGTGGAGCGTCATCACATATAAGTGTACGTGAACTCTATAACATCACCATGTTCATTCATGGGTGGAAGTCCGGCTATACACAAGAATATGTCTTGCCTTCATGATGAAACCTTCATACCTCCCATAGAAGGTCAAAGGGACCATGAAGTATCATAATAAAGATAAAGAGAACAAGAAGGGTATCAGAGGGAAGGGATCCTGACCCGCCTATTTAACCTCACTGCACACCCCAGATGGTCGCCCCATGACGAAGGTGATGTTGAAATGGCCATAGGGGTCGGCAGCAGCAGTGGCGTATCTAGGGGGGTGCAGTCGGATCCTTTGCCCCGGGCGCAACTCAGAGGGAGTGCCAGCGCGGCGCAAAAAGTGTGAAAGAAGGACTGGGCGTGGCCGGAGGGATGACGTCACATGAGCAGCCGCAGTGAGGAGACGCTCTACCCGTCATCTCTATGATAAGTGTCCGGGGTGAGCTGGGCTGTGAGGCCGATATCCACCATCTTACTGGAGGCAGAAGATCAACTGACGGGAGAGGACACTCTCAGGTGAGGAGATATAGCCAGAGAGGACAGGGAAACACAGGGGGACGGTAATGAGTGTGACACACGGGATGAGGGGACGGTAATGAGTGTGACACATGGGGATGAGGGGACTGTAATGAGTGTGACACACGGGGATGAGGGGACTGTAATGAGTGTGACACACGGGGGAATGAGGGGACTGTAATGAGTGTGACACAAGGGAGATGGGGGATGGTAATGAGTGTCACACACTGAGGATGAGGAGACGGGAATGAGTGTGACACACGGGGGATGGGGACGGGAGTGAGTGTGATGAGGGGTGGGGTGGGGGGCGCCAAAATAAATCTTTGCCCCGGTGCCAGAAAACCTAGTTACACCACTGGGCAGCAGCACCAAACCTGGAGCACTAAGCACTTTTTGCGAATAGCTATTGTATGCAGTTTATGTGAGGCTGTAACCCTGGTTTAAGGTCTCTGTATGTGTATTGCGTCACAGATTATTGTAGGTAATGGGGTTTATAGTAAGTGAACATCACTGACTCGACCTGCTGTTTCTCACATATTGAGCCTGGTTTACTTGCTATATACCTGTATCAGTGTAACATGGATAGAAATGGTCCATGAGGGTATATTATGCAATGATGTGTACATGGTGCACATTATTTGTGAATGGATTATTCCGTGTATATAATGATGGTTTATGTACAATCTTTGTAACCTGGGTATAATGCCTACATGTAATGTTCTGTATGGTACGTCGCTCCAGTGGTGTAGAGAAACCGATTGCTGCTTGTGTCAGGATTTGTTCTTCCCTAAAACTCTGGTATTAAAAATCCACTTTCTTCACACATTGGACAGATGATCGTGGTTTTTCTTCATTATATAGAGCCTGAGAGCGATTTTGTCCTGTCCATGAGGGATTGTTTATCCTATTATAGCCATGCTATTAATAGAAGAGTCACAATGGATATTTGCCCAGAACACATCTTTCGGGGTGGGTTCTCCTGGGATCAGTAATACCCCCAGCTTCCCTCTGCAGCACCTCCTCCACTTCTGCACTCTGTTGGGGGCCCCCCTCATGCAGGCTGATTTGACTGCCGGCCTCACTTCCTCTCCGTCACCTCCTCTCCTCAGACAGTCTCTCCCTCTCCCTGCTCATACCTACGCTCCTCCTGCAGATTGTCACCATTCCCAGCATTGATCCGGATCCCCAGATTACCTTGCATATACTGCGTTTAGAAACTGCAAACTAGTCACCGGCTCTCTCCGGGGAACCGTCCCCTCCTCCATCTCCACACTGGGGTCAGCGCCATCTTGACCCAACTTCTCCATATCCCCAGTGGGCCTTCTGATGCTCCTTTTCCTGGTCATGTCAGTCACTGCTCCAAGACACTTAACCCCGAGGGTCTTCACAGCTCAGCACTGTAGCGGTGGGTCCAAGCAAATTCCCCAGTTTCTCAAATTGGGTCCTTGCAATGTGCTGTGCGGGAGCTGCCCCTAAGCACGACCACTCACATTTCTCTCCAGGCCATGCCCCCTCTTCCATATTCTTAACGTTTAAACAATATCAAAGTGAAGAGTGTGCCAAAATGTCCTCCAGTCCACTGCAATGGCCCAAATCTGCTGTTTGTTGAGCTCGTGGAGACTCTTCACTTATCCCAGGATGCACTGGGATATATGCAGATTATCTTCGCAGGACTTCCTCCCCTGATGTGCTAAGTTCACAATTGATGTGGCTTTAACGTAGGAGATAGCAGGTATCAGTCGGACGCCGACCCTAAGTACAATGTCAGCCAGCAGTGGCTGCATTTAAAAGTTATTAAAAAAAAATAACAATTTAAATCAACGCTGGTTATAACATGTTATGTAACATTTAATTTTTTTTAGTAATAAAAACCTGTCACCTTCACATTAAGAGCAAGAGAATCGCTCCAGGGAGGTAAAATACCATAGAAACATAAAGGGCTCAAACATTGTATACTTCTGAGCAAACATCAAACAACAACGCGACCAAAGTCCGGATATATGCAACTTTACAAATACCAAGGGAAAGGGGAGATGACAGCTTAAAAAACCATTATCAGGGATGCCATGAGTGTGACATGAAAAGATACATATCCATTACGTATTACATGCAGGAATTCATCTAGCATTGATAAATTCACATTCAAATGAAATAACATCAATTTTATAATGGAGAACCGTGATGTGAAAATTCATGCACCAAGGGAAGTTTTTTATCTCTATAGTTAGCAGGTGGGGAATTATCAGGTTATACTACCCTATTGTTAATGCCATAAATATATTGGTCCATATAGGATTCATTGGACCATTCAGTAGTCACTACCAGGAAAACACCATATATCCTGGCCGACTCACTGGGATTGTTATTTTCCCAAGAAATTAATATCTCACATCTGCTATTTCCATAGAGGGTAAAAGAGACTGTAACACAGGTTATACAGATATCTCCCAAAATGTGCAAGGAGCGATTCCTTATATCACAGATGATGTATTCATAGCCACATAACATGACACTCTATGCAGGCGGTTTATATTATATAGTAGCCCAGATAATGTGGTTTACATCTGTATCACATTATATCATCACTTCACACTCCCTGACGAAGCCTGACGACATGCGCATCAGAGCGTGCGGCTGCCATTGGGTGTGGACGTGTTCAGCGTGTGCATGCTTATACAGGTAGAATTAGCACATGTATGTCCTGAATTATGGAAATCACCATGAGACATAGAGAGGGTTAATATAGATACCTATATGGAAGATTGGAACTGTGGGAATTTATATACCCACAACTGTGTCTATTAGGATGTGGTTTTTACTATGTTATGATCTGAGCATAAAAAGGCTTCACTGTGTAAATTATCTTATGCTTGTAAAGAGCTGATTTAAAAAATATATATATATGTCAAATTCTGAACAAGAATTATCTCATCTATTAGTACCTCAAAATTCTCTCATCTCTAATGAGATTAGATTCAAAAACATTTCCCACATTCTGAACATGAATATGGCTTCTCTCAGATATGAATTCTCTCATGTGTAGCAAGATGTGATTTCTTAGTAAAACATTTCCCACATTCTGAACATGAATATGGCTTCTCTCACATATGAACTCTCTCATGTGTCAGAAGATAGGATTTACAAGTAAAACATTTCCCACATTCAGAACATGAATATGGCTTCTCTCAGATATGACTTCTCTCATGTTTAACAAGACTTGGTTTATGAGTAAAACATTTCCCACATTCTGAACATGAATATGGCTTCTCTCCTGTGTGAATTCTCTCATGTGTAACAAGATGTGATTTATGAGTAAAACATTTCCCACATTCTGCACATGAATATGGCTTCTCTCCTGTGTGAATTCTCTCATGTTTACTAAGAGCTGTCTTCTGAGTAAAACATTTTCCACATTCTGCACATGAATATGGCTTCTCTCCTGTGTGAGTTCTCTCATGTGTCAGAAGATATAATTTCATAGTAAAACATTTCCCACATTCTGCACATGAATATGGCTTATCTCCTGTGTGAATTCTCTCATGTTCAATAAGAGCTGTCTTCTGAGTAAAACATTTTCCACATTCTGCACATGAATATGGCTTCTCTCCTGTGTGAGTTCTCTCATGTGTCAGAAGATGTGATTTTATAGTAAAACATTTCCCACATTCTGAACATGAATATGGCTTCACTCCTGTGTGAATTCTCTCATGTGTAACAAGATATGATTTATAGATAAAACATTTCCCACATTCTGAACATGAATATGGCTTCAATCCTGTGTGAATTCTCTTGTGTCTAATAAGATTTGATTCCTTAGTAAAACATTTTTCACATTCTGAACATGAATATGGCTTCACTACTGTGTGAATTCTCTTGTGTCTAATAAGATTTGATTTCTTAGTAAAACATTTCTCACATTCTGAACATGAATATGGCTTCACATCCTGTGTGAATTCTCTTGTGTCTAATAAGATGTGATTTCTTAGTAAAACATTTTTCACATTCTGAACATGAATATGGCGTCTTCCTTCTTCCTTTTTTTTCTTCAGCTTTTCTTCTGTGACTTTTATTTTGTTTCACATTCTGAGATGATTTTGGAGATAATTCTTCAGTAAAATCATCAGATGACAGATTTTTCCTGTGATCGGCTGAGGGTATATCGGAGATATCAGCATGCTGTACCCGTGTATCTTGTGTGATATTATCACCATCTGCTATAAATTCTGAAGATTTCAGATGTCCGGCGGAGCTCCAGGTACAGTCATCTGCCAAGAATACACCTGATATTAATGAATAATGTAAGATGAAATATTATATATACCTAAATATAACATTAAAAGTCCCACACAAACTGCAAGATACATAATAATATAGTTTTGCTATCTGGTTACTTGGAACAAAGATTGCATACACAATCATTTCTAATAATGTTCATTCCAGATCACTGCCCAGTGCAGTATCCTGATACCATTCTACTACTACTGCTGAGTGATATAGTTGTGGTATCCTGGTACCATTCTACTACTGCTGAGTGATATAGTTGTGGTGTCCTGGTACCATTCTACTACTGCTGAGTGATATAGTTGTGATGTCCTGGTACCATTCTACTACTGTTGAGTGATATAGTTGTGGTATCCTGGTACCATTCTACTACTGCTGAGTGATATAGTTGTAGTGTCCTGGTACCATTCTACTACTGCTGAGTGATATAGTTGTGGTGTCCTGGTACCATTCTACTACTGCTGAGTGATATAGTTGTGGTGTCCTGGTACCATTCTACTACTGCCTGAGTGATATAGTTTGTGGTGTCCTGGTACCATTCTACTACTGCCGAGTGATATAGTTGTGGTGTCCTGGTACCATTCTACTACTGCCGAGTGATATAGTTGTGGTGTCCTGGTACATTCTACTACATCTGAGTGATATAGTTGTCGTATCCTGGTACCATTCTCCTACTGCTGAGTGATATAGTTGTGGTGTCCTGGTACCATTCTACTACTGCTGAGTGATATAGTTGTGGTGTCCTGGTACCATTCTACTACTGCCGAGTGATATAGTTGTGGTGTCCTGGTACCATTCTACTACTGCCGAGTGATATAGTTGTGGTGTCCTGGTACCATTCTACTACTGCCGAGTGATATAGTTGTGGTGTCCTGCTACCATTCTACTACTGCCGAGTGATATAGTTGTGGTGTCCTGTACCATTCTACTACTGCCGAGTGATATAGTTGTGGTGTCCCGGTACCATTCTACTACTGCCGAGTGATATAGTTGTGGTGTCCCGGTACCATTCTCCTACTGGCCGAGTGATATAGTTGTGGTGTCCTGGTACCATTCTACTACTGCCGAGTGATATAGTTGTGGTATCCTGGTACCATTCTACTACTGCCGAGTGATATAGTTGTGGTGTCCTGGTACCATTCTACTACTGCCGAGTGATATAGTTGTGGTGTCCTGGTACTCATTCTACTACTGCCGAGTGATATAGTTGTGGTTTAATGGTACCATTCTACTACTGCTGAGTGATATAGTTGTGGTGTCCTGGTACCATTCTACTACTGCTGAGTGATATAGTTGTGTGTCCTGGTACCATTCTACTACTGCCGAGTGATATAGTTGTGGTGTCCTGGTACCATTCTACTACTGTTGAGTGATATAGTTGTGGTTTCCTGGTACCATTCTACTACTGTTTAGTGAGTTAGGAGATGTATAATGCATTGTATGTACAGACACTGACCACTGATAAATGTGCATTGTGCTGTGTACTGTGCTGCCATCTACTGGCTGATGTGCGAGCATGAACATTAGATATTCATCTCCTCAGCCCGAATATAATGATGCCCAATATGGGATGAAAACCTCTGTTTGGGCACATGGCAGGGCTCGAAAATGAAAGAATGACGATTTGGAGCTCAGATATTGATGGAAAGGTCTGCAGGTGTCATGTCGTGTTTGGAGAGCCCTAGATGTACCTAAGCAATGGGATTCTCTCACAAGTGACGGCATTTTGGAAAGTAGACCCCCCCCCCCCAAAGAATTTATTTAGATGTGTGGTGAGCCCCTTGAACCCCCAGGAGCATCACAGAATTTTACAACATAGAAATGTGAAAATTAAAAATCATGTACCGTATATACTCGTGTATAAGCCGACCCCCCTACTTTTGCCCCTATAACCTGGGAAAACCTATTGACTCGTGTATAAGCCGAGTCCCGAGTACAGTATTCAGGACTCGGATTGTAAACTCGCTTAGAAACGCTAAGACCCGCTCAGAATCGCTAAGACCCGCTCAGAATCGCTAAGACTCGCTACTGACAGTGGGTATCCGAGTCCCTAATACAGTGACTCGCGTATAAGCCGAGGGGGGACTTATCAGCCCAATTTTTGGGCTGAAAAACTCGGCTTATACGCGAGTATATACGGTAATTGCTTACCGGTAGGGCTGGGTGATTTTGGAAAAAATCAAAATCTCGATTTTATTTAAACCTATGGACGATTTTCGATTTAAATCTCGATTTTTTTTTTTCGCTTTTCTTTGATGAATAAAGAGAAAAAACTAAGAGGTACCGTATATACTCGTGTATAAGCCGACCCGTGTATAAGCCGACCCCCCTACTTTTGTCCCCAAAACCTGGGAAAACCTATTGATTTGTGTATAAGCCGAGGGTGGACCCCAGCACAGGTATACAGCCCCCAGCAGTGTGGTATACAGCAGCCTCCCCAGTGGTGTATACAAGCCCCAGCAGTGTTACAGCAGCCTCCCCAGTGGCATATACAGGCCCCAGCAGTGTTACAGCAGCAGCCCCCTGTGGTGTATACAGCAGCAGCCCCCTGTGGTGTATACAGCAGCAGCCCCCTGTGGTGTATACATGCGGAAGCCCCCTGTGGTGTATACAGCAGCAGCCCCCTGTGGTGTATACAGCAGCAGCCCCCAGTGGTATACAGGCACCTAGCCCTAACCCTAACAGAAGGGGGCGGCGCCATATCCCTGTAATGGCGCCGGCGGCAAGGGGCAGGTAAGACCTGCAGCAGGGGTCTGACAGCAGAGCCCCAGACCCCCCCCGGAACTCACCCGCGGGTGTCAGTAGCAGGGGCGGCGGGGCACTGACGGCAGCCCCCCGCCGAAACTCACCCGCGGGTGTCAGTAGCAGGGGCAGCGGGGCACTGACGGCACCCCCCCGCCGGAACTCACCCGCATGTGTCAGTAGCAGGGGCGGCGGGGCACTGACAGTTCCCCCCCCCCCCCGCCGGAACTCACCCGCAGGTGTCAGTAGCAGGGGCGGCGGGGCACTGACAGCTCCCTCCCCCTTGGACGTCTCCAGCGGCTGTAGCAGGGGCGGAAGTGCTGGGCTCTGAAAGCACATTCCCCCCCGCGGCCTCACAGTGAGCAGCGGCAGCAGCTGCGGGTATTCCCGAGTGTGACTCAGGGTTACCGTTTCTAGCAGTGAAAGTTAACCCCGAGTTACACTCGGGAATACCCGCTAGGAAGGTTAAATTCGAATTTGACGATTTTCGTGGCCACAGCAGGGGGCGAATTAATTCGATTAATCGCCCAGCCCTACTTACCGGTAAGGTGTTTTCTCGGAGTCCATGACAGCACCCAGAACCAGAGAGGGATCCGCCCTCCAAGGACAGGGAACCATCAGGCTTTAAAAGGGGCGGTTCCTCTCCCCATGTCAGGTGGTTACAGAGTCTGAAATACAGACCTCCAGAATATCGTTAGTCCACCAAGAGGAGAAGAAGAAAAAAAGTGACGAACCCTCAACAATGGGAGGGAATATGAGGGTGCTGTCATGGACTCTGAGAAAACACATTACCAGTAAGTAATTACGTGTTTATCGGTCGTCCATGACAGAACGAGAGAATTACAGAGAAACGTAATCTAGGGAGGGACCACGGCCTGTAGTACCCTACTACCAAAGTGATATTAGCACCAGAGAGATCTAATCTATAGTGCTGGTAGAATGTAGAAGGGGAAGACCAAGTCGCTGCTCTACAGATCTGATCAATAGATACCCCTGACCTCTCAGCCCAGGAAGCAGCCACCGCTCTCGTGGAGTGAGCCTTCAGGGTCTTCTCCACTATCTTGCTGCTTGCAGTGTAGGCCATGCTAATAGCGTCCCTAACCCATCGAACTAAGGTGGCTTTGGAGGCCCTTCGACCTTTCATCTGGCCCTGAAAACAAACAAACAGGGACCTATCCTTCCTGCAAGGACTCGTGGCCTCTAAGTATCTTTCTAAACACCATTTAACATCCAGGGAGTGCAATTTTTGTTGTTTGTCATTTTTGGGATTACTGCAAATAGTGGGCAACACAATATCCTGCTACCGGTGAAAGGTGGAAACCACCTTAGGAAGGTAAGCAGGGTCAGGGCGTAAAACTACTCGATTGTCACAAAACAAAGTAAAAGGAGGGTCAGCGGAGAGGGCCTAAATGTCCCCAATCCGTCGGGCCGACGTCAGTGCTACCAATAGGATGATTTTAAGGGAAAGGACTTTAATAGAGACATCTGGCAGGGTCTCAAATGGGGGGGCTGTTAACGCTGTGAGTACAAGATTGAAATCGCAAGGGGCTGAACTAATGGCCTTAACCGGGGCAGACCTGGTGCAGGCTTTGATGAACCGAGAAACCCAAGGGTCCCCTGCTAGGATGAAATTATACAAAGCTCCAAGGACCAAAACATGGACCTTAAGAGTGTTCGAGAGTCCCATCTCCACCACTTTTTGTAGAAAAGCTAAAATTAAGTTAATAGGAGCAGCCCCCTCCGCATCTGCTCCTGTGACGGACAAGAATTCTGCCTAAGTTCTATGGTAAATACGGGAAGTCTCAGGTTTCCTAGATTTCAGCAGAGTGTCTGAGACTGCGGCCGTGAACCCCTTATTCCTCAAAATCCGCCTTTCAAGTTCCAGGCAGTCAGGTGTAATCGGTCCGCCTGTGGTGATGAACCGGCCCCTGGGAGAGGACGTCTGGAAGATCCGGAAAGATCCAAGGATCGGATACTGACATCTGTTGGAGCCAGAAGAACCACGGCCTCCTCAGCCCCCTTCTGGCCATCAATATCACTCGTGCCTGATCCTCTCGAATTTTGCGGAGGACTGTCGGTATTAAGACCAGGGGGAGAGGCATAGTCTAGCCTGAAATTCCAGGGGAACAGGAGTGCATCAGTGGCACCCTGCCATTACAGGCAGCCACAGATCCACCTAAAACATGGATGGATTTCCACAGTAGGTACTCACATACACCCAACACCTTCCACCCCAGACCTGTAGGGGGAGCTCCACTTGCTGCCTTAAAGGGATCCTGTCCCCTACAAAACGCCTCCTAAGCTATCAAAACATGTCCCTGCAGCATCCTATCACTAATCTCACACTCCTTTTGTCTCCTAAAAGCACTCTCACTCATTAGGCATTATAATTAGCAGGGGCTATATTCTTTAGCCCCTAAGGCGTGTTGTTTTGCAGCCTGAATGATCCACCCTCTCTCTGTCTGTGTTGCTGGGATGTGGAGCTGAAGACAGGACTAATGATTTGCATTCTGTGAGTGATAGAGAGGGGGGAGGGCAGAGCCTGCACAAGCAGAGCACACAGACAGAGAGAGGGTGGATCCTGGAGCCTGCAAAACAGCCTGCCCTGGTGACTAAAGAATATAGCCCCTGCTAATTATAATCACTAATGAGTAAGTATTAAAACGTTTTTATGCACTTTCACAGGATGCTTTTAGGAGACAAAAGGAGTGTGAGATTAGTGATAGGATGCTGCAGGGACATGTTTTCGTAGCTTAGGAGGCATTCTGGAGGTGACAGGATCCCTTTAAGCAAGATCTCTTATAAATACCGATGCTGGAGGCACAGTTAGTCATAGTGTGCAGTCGCTAGGAGAACTGTGAAGACGTCCTGGTATGTCGGAGCTGTGCTAGGCCCGAGCTAGTTGACTGGTAGCAAGCCTAGCCGCTTTGGAGGGCCCTAAGAGTGAGGTTGAGGGCAAAGCAGAAGTAACCGCAGACTGGGGGCAGAGGAGCCATACCGGCTCACCCCAGAAAGCAATCGGGACACCAGAGTCCGAGACTGCAGGAGAGCACCTAGCCTAGCAGAAACATCGGTTCACAGAGGATACTCCAGTCTCCCGGACACCTGTACAGCAACCAAGAAGGGAGCCAGGCACCGCAGGAGAAGTGATAGCGGTAGTCCACACAGAGGTTTCCCACCACACAACGCAGGTGACAGAGACACAGAGGAGGCCAGACCTAGTCTCACATGGGCCAGAGGCTTCACCAAGGGAAAAGTGACAAGGAGGCCTTATACCCACTCACTGTGGAGACCCAGAAGTGTTTCCCGACCACCGGAGTGTACCCTGGACAGCATCTTCAATATCACCAGAAAGGTACAGAAACAACCCTCAGTGTGTGTCGGTCTCTTCAACCCTGACCTTGTCCAGCCCAGGGACTGTAGCAGCAGCTCGGCTGCCTAGCCACCTCCCTGTGTAAGTCCCTGTCACCTCATCACAACCCCGGGGAACTGCTCCGCCTGTGGGGAGCTATACTATCCAGATGCCCATCAGCGCTGGTGCCATCACCAGAAACCACAGGTGGCGTCACGAGACATTAGGGCTGGGCGATTTTGGGAAAAATCAAAATCTCGATTTTATTTAAACCTATGGACGATTTTCGATTTACCGTATATACTCGCGTATAAGCCGAGTTTTTCAGCCCAAAATTTGGGCTGAAAAGTCCCCCCTCGGCTTATACGCGAGTATAAGTATACAGCAGCAGCCCCCGGAGGTATACAGGCCCCCCCATCAAGCTCCAGGGCCCCCCCCCCCCTTGCACGGCATACCTGTAAAGTAAAATCATACTTATCAGTGTCCTGTCGCGCCGTCCGCCGCTTGCCGACATCACGATCCCGGCCTTCATTCCGCATCTTCCGCCTTCCTGTGGTCGCGGGCAACGACGTCATTGCCCGTGACCACAGGAAGCCGGAAGACGCAGAATGAAGGCCGGAATCATGATGTCGGCAAGCGGCGGACGGCGCGACAGGACACTGATAAGTATGATTTTACTTTACAGGTATGCCGCGCAAGGGGGGGGGGCCCTGGAGCTTGATGGGGGGCCTGTATACCTCCGGGGGCTGCTGCTGTATACAGCCCTGGGGCTGCTGCTGTATACAGCCCTGGGCTGCTGCTGTATACAGCCCTGGGGCTGCTGCTAATATACAGCTTTGGGGCTGCTGCTGTATACAGCCCTGGGGCTGCTGCTGTATACAGCTTTGGGGCTGCTGCTGTATACAGCTTTGGGGCTGCTGCTGTATACAGCCCTGGGGCTGCTGCTGTATACAGCTTTGGGGCTGCTGCTGTATACAGCCCTGGGGCTGCTGCTGTATACAGCTTTGGGGCTGCTGCTGTATACAGCTTTGGGGCTGCTGTTGTATACAGCCCTGGGCTGCTGCTGTATACAGCCCTGGGGTGCTGTTGTATACAGCTTTGGGGCTGCTGCTGTATACAGCTTTGGGGCTGCTGCTGTATACAGCCCTGGGGCTGCTGCTGTATACAGCTTTGGGGCTGCTGCTGTATACAGCCCTGGGGCTGCTGCTGTATACAGCCCTGGGGCTGCTGCTGTATACAGCCCTGGGGCTGCTGCTGTATACAGCTTTGGGGCTGCTGCTGTATACAGCCCTGGGGCTGCTGCTGTATACAGCTTTGGGGCTGCTGCTGTATACACCCCTGGGGCTGCTGCTGTATACAGCCCTGGGGCTGCTGCTGTATACACCCCTGGGGCTGCTGCTGTATACATCACTGGGGCTGCTGTATACTACCTAAGGGCTGCTGTATATACCTCTGGGGCTGCTGTATACCACACTGCTGGGGGCTGTATACCTGTGCTGGGGTCCACCCTCGGCTTATACACGAGTCAATAGGTTTTCCCAGGTTTTGGGGGCAAAAGTAGGGGGGTCGGCTTATACACGGGTCGGTTATAATCGAGTATATACGGTAAATCTCGATTTTTAAAAAATTTTTTATTATATATATTATAGAATATATAAGGAGGGCGAGGGGATATAGGACCCAGCAGGTATAGAATATATAAGGAGGGGGGGATACAGGACCCAGGTATATAATCTATAAGGAGGGGGAGGGATATAGGACCAGTCACCCAGGTATTATATAATCTGTAAGTAGGGGGAGAGATTAGGACCCAGGTATAGAATATATAGGGAGGAGGATGGGATATAGGACACAGATATAGAATATATAGGGAGGAGGATGGGATATAGGACACACAGGTATAGAATATATGAAGGGATATAGGACACAGACACAGGTATATAATATATAGGGAGGGGGATGGGATATAGAACACCGGTATATATACAAGGAGGGGGATGGGATATAGAACACAGCAGGTATATAGTGGAGGGAGGGCTATATATGGACAGAGCTCGGTTTATACATAGATTAAACACAATTATACACACAACAGGATGCCTCCGCTGTGTTGTCCTTTTCACAGTTAATGTTTTTATTGATTTTATATAAATTCTTCAGTTCATAGATCGGCATACGGTGTAGTGATGCTCGAAGAAGTATATGGTTTCAGATTCTTATTTCACACATGGACTGATTTACCGAGCTACAAATTAGTAGAAGGCTGCCTTGAATGTCGACTCATAAGCTTAGGGAACGGCGGAGGCTACGAAGAATCAAGATGGAGGACAAAAGACAGAATGTATAAGGCTGTGAGATCCTACGGAACTGTAGAGGGCTGATCCTCAAACCGATCACATCTTTCCCGATCTCCGTCACCGTGGTGACCCTGCAGATCTGGCCTTTATACTCCGGGCTGTAGAACGCTCCGCTCAGGGGGCATTTCTCCACCGGCTTCCCCCGGTATATCGGCCGGTAAGAAGCGGCGCAGATGTCGGGGTTGTGCATGTCGTAGTTGAGCTGGTAGGTGTCAGTGAGGTTCTTCTCACAGGCGGACAGAATCTTCCGTGTCTGCTGTGCCACCTCGGGTTTGGGCCCCAATTCGAGCAGGCGCCTGGCGAATGCCGCAGCTGTTTTGAAGTTCTTCAGCTTGAAGAATAGATTGACGGCCGTCCTCAGGACCAAGATCATGTGGACCGGCTGCAGGCTGGAGTGTGTGAAGTAGGCCGCCACCTAGGGCTGGGCGATTTTGGGAAAAATCTAAATCTCGATTTTATTTAAACCTATGGACGATTTTCGATTTAAATCTCGATTTTTTTTTTTTTTTTTGCTTTTCTTTGATGAATAAAGAGAAAAAAACTGAACGGAGCAGGTTCCCCAGGTATATAATCTATGAGGGGGAGGGGATATAGGACCCAGCAGGTATAGAATATATAAGGAAGGGGAGGCGATATAGGACCCAGGTATAGAATATATGAGGTGATATAGGACACAGGTATATAATCTGTAAGGAGGGGGAGGGATATAGAACACAGGTGTATATTATAGAATATATAAGGAGGGCGAGGGATATAGGACCCAGCAGGTATAGAATATATAAGGAGGGGGGGGATACAGGACCCAGGTATATAATCTATAAGGAGGGGAGGGATATAGGACCAGTCACCCAGGTATTATATAATCTGTAAGGAGGGGGAGAGATATAGGACCCAGGTATAGAATAGAATATATAGGGAGGAGGATGGAATATAGGACCCGGTCCCCAGGTATAGAATATATAGGGAGGAGGATGGGATATAGGACACAGATATAGAATATATAGGGAGGAGGATGGGATATAGGACACAGATACAGAATAGTTCCACCTCCTCCTGCTCGCGCTCCTCCTCCCTCTATGCACTCCCTGCTCGGCGCTCTTCCTCCTCTGTGCGCTCCCTGCTCGGCGCTCCTCCTCCTCTCCTTTCCCTGCCAGGCGCTCCTCTGTGCGGCCTGCGAAGGCCGGAAGTGGCCGCGGAGTCACAGAGAACGTCAGCGGCTCCCGGAGATGATACCGACACCGGAGCTGGAAACATGAACCTGCTGCCCTCCAACCCGCACGGGAACGGCCTCCTGTACGCCGGATTCACCCAGGACCATGGTGAGAGGAAACTGGAGGGGCGAGAGGGCCGATACCGGGAGGGGAGGTCAGATACCGGGAATACGGGGGAGGGAACATACCAAATCTCGCAAAATTCCTTGTCAGCCCCGCTCACTGCCGCGAACACGCTCGCATTAACACTTAGCCGCCCGGATCTTCTAAGCAGTGCTCCGGCCGCCATTTTTAATCGAATTTAACGATTTGTCATAAATCCAAATCGTGGCCACAGCAGGGGGGCGAATTAATCGAATTAATTCGATTAATCGCCCAGCCCTACGAGACATTTAATAATAAAAATAATAATAATAATAATAAATCTGTATTTATATAGCGCCAAAATATTCTGCAGCGCTTTACAATACAGTGGGTAATAAAACGATAATGCAGTAAGAAAATACACAATATTATACAGTAATTCCAGTAGAGAAATAATACAGTACAATAATAGGAAACAATACAATAAGCAGAGAATCAATGTAAAAAATACAATACAATAGATAAAATAAAAGTAAGGGTGACCCTGCTCAAAAGAGCTTACAATCTACAACGAGATAGGGGTTACACAAAGTGCAGGGGCTTATTACACTGATGGTCCAGGCATCTTGAGGAAATGGGGGATAGAAGTAAAGTTACATGAATTGTCACCAATCTGTGTAGACCTTTTGGGTTTGGTGGAGTATGAATAAGAGTTATGTCGAGAGAGATAGTGAATGGGCTATGTACCGTACAAAGGAATTTTATTAGGGAGTATGATAGGCCGTCTTGAAAAGATGCGTTTTTAGTTAGCGTCTGAAGCCATGCAAGTTGTGGATAGTCCTGATTTCTTGGGGAAGAGCATTCCAGAGAATTGGTGCAGCTTGGGAGAAGTCTTGGAGGCGGGAGTGGGAGGATAGGATTGGTGCAGATGTTAGTCGAAGGTCATTTGTAGAATGTAGAGAACGGGTGGGGTGATAGACAGAGATGAGGGAGGAGATGTAGGGGGGTGCTGCACTGTGAAGAGGACGGATGGGGTGATAGACAGAGATGAGGGAGGAGATGTAGGGGGGGCGCTGCACTGTGAAGAGAACGGGTGGGGTGATAGACCGATGAGGGAGGAGATGTAGGGGGGGTGCTGCATTGTGAAGAGAACGGGTGGGGTGATAGACAGAGATGAGGGAGGAGATGTAGGGGGGTGCTGCATTGTGAAGAGAACGGGTGGGGTGATAGACAGAGATGAGGGAGGAGATGTAGGGGGGTGCTGCATTGTGAAGAGCTTTGTGGGTGAGAACAAGCAATTTGAACTTTATCCTGTAGTGTATAGGCAGCCAGTGCAATGACTGGCACAGAGCGGAGGCATCTGAGTATCGATTGGCCAGGTAGGTGATCCTGGCTGCTGCATTAAGGATGGACTGTAGAGGGGAAAGTTTAGAGAGGGGGAGACCAATTAATAGAGAATTGCAATAATCAAGGCAGGAGTGGAATAGGGCCATGGTAAGGGTTTTAGTTCTTTCCATGGTGAGAAAGGAGCGGACTCTAGAGATGTTCTTCAGGTGTAAGCAACAAGAGCGGAAGAGAGATTGTATATAGGAGGTGAAGGAGAGATCGGTGTCAAACGTCACACCCAGACAGCGAGCCTGCTGCCTAGGTGTTATCATGGTACTGCACACAGAGAGAGATGTCTGATTTAGGGAGGTTAGTGGATGGGGGGAGCAGAAGTAGTTCAGTTTTGGAAAGGTTGAGTTTTAAATAGAGAGTGGACATGATATTGTAAACTGCAGCTAGACAGTCATTGGTGTTCTTTAAAACTGCAGGGCTAAGGTCAGGGGCTGAAGTGTATAATTGTGTGTCGTCAGCATAAAGATCAAATAAAAGAAGGAGGGGGAACAAGAGGCGCAATAGTGCCCTATCACTGTGGCACTAGATATAAAGTGGTGAAAAGGGATTCACTCACCTGGGACAGTTGTGTCACCCACAACCGGCTTGAAGGCGTACTCAATGCTTTATTTCTGGATGGCTGCTGCAGGACTTCCACCGTCCACTCAAGTGCGGAAATATGTCGAATCGTGGGGAAGAAAATGGTGTATCATGGTCCGCGCTGCCAAAAAACATCCACTCTGAAAGTAATGCACGTGAAGATGGAACTTCAAAGAAACTTCTTTATTGCCTCCTACGCGTTTCGGTGCCCTCCTGGCACCTTCCTCAGGGATATCACAACCTCATCAACCTCTCTTATTTATATCACAACTCAAATACATGATAGGTGGGAGTGGACCTCAATACTGACGTCAGAATTGAGGTCCACTCCCACCTATCATGTATTTGAGTTGTGATATAAATAAGAGAGGTTGATGAGGTTGTGATATCCCTGAGGAAGGTGCCAGGAGGGCACCGAAACGCGTAGGAGGCAATAAAGAAGTTTCTTTGAAGTTCCATCTTCACGTACATTACTTTCAGAGTGGATGTTTTTTGGCAGCGCGGACCATGATACACCATTTTCTTCCCCACGATTCGTCAGCATAAAGATGGCACTGGAAGCCAAATCTGCTGATGGTCTGTCCAATCGGGGCCGTGTAGAGAGAGAAGAGGTCCAAGGACTAAACCCTGAGGGACCCCAATAGTGAGAGGAAGAGGGGGGGGGGGGGAGTGGAGCCAGCAAATGATACACTGAAAGAACGGTCAGAAAGATAGGAAGAGAACCAGGAGAGAGCAGTGTCCTATATAACAATGGAGTGCAGCATAGAGAGTAGCAGATGGTGGTCAACAGTGTCAAAGGCTGCAGAGAGATCAAGAAGGATAAGTAGAGAGTGGTGACCATTACGTTTTGCTGTCAGAAGGTCATTGGTCACTTTGATGAGGGCAGTTTCTGTAGAGTGAAGGGGGCGGAAACCAGACTGTAATGGATCTAGAAGAGAGTGAGTGGAGAGGTAATGGGTGAGGCGGGAATAGACCAGGCGCTCCAGGAGTTTAGAGATGAAGGGAAGATTGGAGACTGGTCTGTAGTTGTTTGATGCAGGATGGGTCAAGAGAAGCTTTCTTTTATAATGGAGTAAGGATAGAGTGTTTGAAGGAGGAGGGGAAGATGCCAGATAAAGGGAGAGGTTGAAGATTTTGGTTAGGTGAGTGGTGACGACCGGACAGATACTGGAGTAGGTGTGAAGGAATGGGGTCAGTGTTGCATGTAGTGGGACGAGAGGAATAGAGGAGCCTGGCAACTTCTTCTGTGACTGGGTCAAATGTGGAGAGTGAGCCGGAGGAGATGTGGGGAACAATGGGAGTGTCAGTGCTTGGAGGCTGGGAGCTGATTTCCTGGCGGATGTTGTCTATTTTTTTTTTATAAAGTAAGAGGCCAGGTCAACAGCACAGAGGTCAGTGATGGGGGCCTGCACATTTATCCCTTTTACCTTTTTCCCCCAATTTTTTAAAGCTGACCACCGGGGCTACAGGTCTGGGGGGCCACCAATGACATCCCCCTTGTACAGTAAAGCTCGGGTACCGAGTTCCCATAGATCCCTGGGTGAAACACATCCACTGGATGACCCCTGGGAGTAAAACTGATCCACTTGTCGGTTGGCCCGTGTTGCAAACAAATCTATGGAGGGGGCTCTCCACATGTCTGTGATCTGGTGAAATACGGACTGATTCAGAACCCACTCGCCCTGGTGAAGGTGTACCCGGCTGTCGTTTTCTTTCCCTCTGATATGTACTGCCGATATGGAGGCTAGATGAGTTTCCGCCAGCAAGAGGATTCGTTCTGCTACCCCCATCAGTGCTTTCGACTTTGTCCCCCCTTGGCGGTTGATGTAGGCAACTGTCACCTGATTGTTGGACAGGACATTTGCATGATGACCCTCTAATGCTGGTAGACAACCCGCTATGGCACGTTCCACTGTTACCAACTCTCTCAAAGAAAATAGTATGGCACCTGATATGTGTCTGAATGGGTTCAGTTGATTGGGTTTATCCGATCAACAGTATGTAATGGTGGAGTTAGAAACTGATATGATTCACATTATTGAGTGGGGAAAGGGAGAAACATGTGGTTAGTTGTTAAGTGCGGCGGCACAATAAACTTGGCTTGGTGACATGGTAGAATCTCTATATAAACTGCATAGATGATTACCGCTTTACACAGGTCCCTCCCTATGGTGACTCAGTTGCGCACATGCGCGCCCAGAGGTGTCTACGCCCAGCGCCTCAGAATGTTCACTGCGCATGACGAGTGGCGTTACCCGGGTAAAGTCATTGCATGGCATAGAGGTGTCGGGGCGACGTGGACATGTCATAGGGATGCGCGGCGGAGACGCAGCTGGACCGGCAGTGTGGCGGGCGGGCTGATGCGGGCACAAACAGGGTATACATGGGACTTGGAATGGACATAGACACTGTGGCCCTTGAGGAAGGAATACACCAAAACGGCGTTGGGCACACGGTCAGCGCTGTGGGTCCTTACTGTCCAGCACACATGGGTAAGCTTACTGCTCTGTAACTTGGATGATTGAGATGTAACTACTCAGGTTCCAGTATATGTAAATTATTTGGGAAAGATGGCTGTCAGCATGGTGGAGTCTGCCGCTGCCTCTCCTCCCTGCATATCGGGAACGGAGGCCAGAATTTCCTCTCTAGACACCCTGTTTTTTAGTTGGGAAACCAGTTGGTCCAGCCACACCATCAGGGATTGACATGCACAGATAGCTGCGAGGCCTGGTCTCAGAGCACCGGCTGAGGACTCCCAAGTATTTTTAAGGAATTGGTCAGCCTTTTTATCAAGGGGATCCTTTAGGGTGCCCATGTACTCAAATGGTGAGGCATATCTTTTCGACACCTTAGCCACCGCTATGTCTAATTTGGACGCTTTATCCCATGATGAGCAAGATGCGTCTTCAAAAGGATATTTGCACTAAAGAGGACCTGTCACCAACTAGGCATGGTGATCTAATTACAGCACTGAATGCAACATGTCTGCTGCATTCAGGCAAGGGGTCCCCCAGCACTTGAGCCCCCCTATACCCCGAGATAATACACTTTGAAAACTTACATTGTGGAATAGGAGGTGGCTTGTGACTGGGCAGTTTCACACCCCCTGTATGCTTAATCCACCCACCGCCAACTCCCTGATGCCAATCATTGTGTCCCTCGCCTGCTGCATAGTACACAGAGCTTATTGCAGTGCTGGCCACTTTGCCCCGCCTCCTTCAGTGACATCACCGCCTTTCCCCGCCCTGCTCCATGGTTAATCCCCTGAACATTAAGTCCAATTTAGACGGCTGCAACTTCTCCTCAAGCCCCATGGTGGCTTGAATTGCTTTAACCAAACCGCCCACATCCTCCGCCGAAAAACAATGGCATCTACCGGATTCTTCATCAGAAGAGGAAGCTGAAGAACCTTCACACTCCCCTTCGGATCTATCGGAGTCAACTATGGGCTGGGGTGGAACATTAGAGGCAGATGATTGCTGCTGTCCCTGAGTAAAGGACTTAAAGGCATTCTCCACCTGGGTTGTGATTAAGGTCTGTAAACCTAAACTGAGGTGCAGGAGAGGTTCCACCTTTTGTATCTCAGAGGTTTCCTGTCTTGGATGGGTGGTCCTCTCTCTCAGGTGGTGCAGTCGTGGCGATGATGGAAAAACTCTGGTGTCTCCTCCGTAATGGTCTGCTCTATACAAGCCCTACACAGCTTTTTTGCCCAGGCCACCCGCAGTGCACACCCGCAGAGCCTACACTGTAAGTTTTTGGATTTAGCTGACGCCTTCCCGGACTTTTGCTGTGTCCAAGGTAAGAAAAAAATACAGAACAGAAAGACATTCAGTAAAGTGACATTATCGGAGTTCTCTCACCCATCAGATGTGAAGAGGTACCGGAGCCGGGGAAGGACCCTTGCCCTGCGACAATTCTCCTCTGGCGGCCTCATGGGAAGAATGACTGCTGCTGCAGTGGGACTTCTTCTTCTCTGTCTCCAGTGGAGGGGCCTCCGTTCCACTCATCCTGCTGCTGAACTTCTCCAAGGGCAAGGAAGCGCATGGAGCACTGAGGCACCTCTCCCATTCAAACTTCACGCCCTTATGTCTCCCAGCCACGTCACCACCGCCCCGGCTCAACCCGGAAGTCCAGGTTCATCACCTGACCGGCCACGTCATTGGGACTGCCCCCTGACATCAGCGGCGGTCGCCAATCAGCGGGCGCCACCGTGCATGACGTCATAGCCCGCCCCAGGAAATCCGGCGCACTCAGCACCCGGCAGGCCGGGCACGTGTGCAGTCCTGGACACCCAGCGGCACTGTTTTCAGCCCGGCGCCGCTGGACAGGAGGCCCCAGCAGTCCGCCAGAGCTTCCTTTCCAAGAGCCGCAGCCTCGGTGTCCAGACCAACAGGGCCCAGACCGGCCACCCCGCGCCAAACCGCATCCCTCTAGGTAAGACCCCCTAGGGCCCCCTGGGATTCAGCCGCACGGTCCTCCATGCAGCCCATCTGAAACTGCCGTTACTGAGGTTCCCCATTCAAGGACCCAACTGACATGGGGAGAGGAACCGCCCCTTTCAAAGCCTGATGGTTCCCTGTCCTCGGAGGGCGGATCCCTCTTTCGTTCTGGGTGCTGTCATGGACGACCGATAAAAAAAGATTTTTCTCACAAATATGTTGTTTTAGTATTAAATATTTTCATGTTGCAGAGCACGATCGCTCCAATCAGGGCTGGAGGGGGTGACGCTGCCTCTCCTGAGCTCCAGCCTGTGATCGGTCCTGTTGTAGCACTTGTCATAGCCGGATTGCAATATTTCAGGCAATTTCATTGCCTGGAACATTAGAGTCACTGTGATTGGCTGTTTATAATTGAACAGCTAATCACAGCGATCATAGTTGGGGGGTGGCACCGCCTCCGACCCCCGAGGTCAAGCTTCAATCTCCTGCTGCTGAAATTAAAAGGCACCGGACCGCGGATCACCGTTACTGTGACTGCAGTGCCGCATTTTAGACATGATTTTCTTATAAGTGCAAGACTGACCTAAGACGTATGGGTACTACTAAGGTGGTGAAGGGGTTATATGCCTTTAGGTGGGGGGATGTCCAGGGTCTGAGACCCCCCCAACTGCTCTATAGTCTGCTGAGAAGTGCAGAGCAGCTTGTGAGGTCAGAGCACAGAACAGGGAACGGGTTACATAGAAGATACAGAATACAAACACTCATTGTACCAAGCGGAGAATAAGTGACTGTAGAGGCCACTACTCACCTGGGCGGTGATCTGTAGGGATCTCCTCGGTCCTCCGCTCATCACCCCTCACATAGGTCTCTGGAGGATTAATATGGGGCAGATCTTCACCCTGAAACAAAGATTGTAAAAGTCACAGACAGATGGAGAAGTCCCATCTGTGATCAGCTGTAATCTGCCATCTCCACCCATCTCATTACACAAGTATAACACATCTAATAGTGGGGGAGAAAACAAGACTGAGACAAGATCTTCACAGCCGTCTACACATCATAGGGAGATCTCATCACACCTTCTCTCCATCTACCTGATCATCCGGAGGAACATCGGGATCTTCTGGATTACAGTCCTGTGGGAGAAGAGGACGGGGACATCTCTCTGGTGTTGTCCTCTTACTGGATAGACCTGGAGGAGACACATACAGGACTAAATTCATTCTTTACATACAGATCATTATAGGCCGTGTGGATTTAGTCCTATTACCTGGTGATGTGAGGGGATCCTCCATCATCACTATGTCCTTGTACAGATCTCTGTGTCCTTCTAAATACTCCCACTCCTCCATGGAGAAATAGACGGCGACGTCCCGACACCTTATAGAAACCTGACACATACAATGATAGCACGGTCATCATTCCCCCATCCCTTCATAGCGTTACTGTATAATGTCCCAGCAGCAGCATTCCCAGCAGTGTCACCTCTCCAGTCAGCAGCTCAATCATCTCATAGGTGAGATCTAGGATCTTCTGCTCATTGATGTCCTCATGTATCAGGGGGTGAGGTGGAGGCCCTGTGATTGGGCTCAGGGCTCTTCCCTCACACACGGGGTCCGGACAGCGCCCTCTAGAGGTCTTCACCACTGTGTAATCCTGGTTATGGAGAGAAACATTAATATATCTCACTCCAGACATTTCCAGAGTCCTCATGTGGCACCATTGTGGGGGATTGCCACAGGATCCACCGGTGCAAGGAGGGAATTACACCTTGGTTCGCACAGCACATCACACCTTCCACCCCAGACCTGAAGGGGGAGCTCTACTGGCTGCCTTAAGCTAGTTCTCCTTTAAAACCAGGAGACCTGGTTATTTCTCTGGACTGTACCTGTTACCCTGTCACCAGTAAAAGGTACCGAAACAACAATCCCTGTGTGTGTGTGTGTCTGCTTAACCACCGCAATTCACCGCCTTGTCTGCAAAGACTTTACTACGACTCCCCTCATCCGTCCCCGCTGCCCTGAGGTAGAGCTCCACCTGTGGGGAGTTGTACCACACTCTGCTGCACCCACCATCACCTCAGCGGCCGGCTGCAGCGCTGGTATACCAGGTACCATAGGTGGCGTCACGTTATCAATCCTCTTAACCCCCACCGTTCCCCGCCATTGAGGGTCCAGGGCACGGGACCGGGGATCGACCAGCCGTGATTCCCCATCGAAGCCGCCGTCAGCCCCGGTCCCCGAGTACCCCCTACCCTGCCGAGCGCCTCAATCCCCTCTACAGTTCTGTCCATAGATAAGAATGATGTGATGTGACATCTCTCACCTCTCCAGTAACAAGGAAGAGGATCTCTAGGGTGAGGGGTAAGATCCTCTCCGCCATCTTGTCCCTGCCCAGATCCATCCTTGATGGTCAATCAGGAGAATTCTCTTCTATAGAAGATCTGAGAGGATCCGAGATTGTAGAGACCTGAATGGGGGAAGAGACGATGGAACATCAGAGAGATCCTGGGGAATAATACAATTACTGGAGACTCCGATCACTGCAGGCACAAATGATGGGGAAAAGTGTGGAGCAAGACTACACACAGCACACACAGCTCCGCTCCATACACCTCGTACACACAGCACAGCTCCGCTCACCTCGTACACACAGCACACACAGCTCCGCTCCGTACACCTCCTACACACAGCTCCGCTCCGTACACCTCCTACACACAGCTCCGCTCCGTACACCTCCTACACACAGCTCCGCTCCGTACACCTCCTACACACACAGCACACACAGCTCCGCTCCGTACACCTCCTACGCACAGCACACACAGCTCCGCTCCGTACACCTCCTACACACAGCACACACAGCTCCGCTCCGTACACCTCGTACACACAGCTCCACTCCGCATACCTCGTACACACAGCACACACAGCTCCGCTCCGCACACCTCGAACACACAGCACACACAGCTCCACTCCATACACCTCCTACACACAGCACACACAGCTCCGCTCCGCACACCTCCTACACACAGCTCCGCTCCGTACACCTCCTACACACAGCTCCGCTCCGTACACCTCCTACGCACAGCACACACAGCTCCGCTCCGTACACCTCCTACACACAGCTCCGCTCCGTACACCTCCTACACACAGCACACACAGCTCCGCTCCGTACACCTCGTACACACAGCTCCACTCCATACACCTCCTACACATAGCACACACAGCTCCGCTCCGCACACCTCGTACACACAGCACACACAGCTCCGCTCCGTACACCTCGTACACACAGCTCCGCTCCACACACCTCGTACACACAGCACACACAGCTCCGCTCCGTCCTTCTCCTACACACAGCTCCGCTCCGTACACCTCCTACACACAGCTCCGCTCCGTACACCTCCTACACACAGCTCCGCTCCGTACACCTCGTACACACAGCTCCGCTCCGTACACCTCGTACACACAGCTCCGCTCCGTACACCTCGTACACGCCCGGCTCCGCTCCGTGCACACCCGGCTCCGCTTTGTACACCTCGTACACGCAGCATCTCTTATACCTTATACCCCACAGCCCTAGGGAGCATCAGATACACAGCTCAGCAGACAGTATCACACAGGAGAGGATTAGATACACAGCTCAGCAGACAGTATCACACAGGACAGGATTAGATACACAGCTCAGCAGACAGTATCACACAGGACATGATTAGATACACAGCTCAGCAGACAGTATCACACAGGACATGATTAGATACACAGCTCAGCAGACAGTATCACACAGGACAGGATTAGATACACAGCTCAGCAGACAGTATCACACAGGATAGGATTAGATACACAGCTCAGCAGACAGCATCACACAGGATAGGATTAGATACACAGCTCAGCACACAGTATCACACAGGATAGGATTAGATACACATCTCAGCACACAGTATCACACAGGATAGGATTAGATACACAGCTCAGCAGACAGTATCTCACAGGAGAGGATTAGATACACAGCTCAGCAGACAGTATCACACAGGAGAGGATTAGATACACAGCTCAGCAGACAGTATCACACAGGATAGGATTAGATAAACAGCTCAGCAGACAGTATCACACAGGATAGGATTAGATACACAGCTCAGCAGACAGTATCACACAGGATAGGATTAGATACAAATCTCAGCAGACAGCATCACACAGGATAGGATTAGATACACAGCTCAGCACACAGTATCACACAGGATAGGATTAGATACACGGCTCAGCACACAGTATCACACAGGATAGGATTAAATACACAGCTCAGCAGACAGTATCACACTGGAGAGTATTAGATACACAGCTCAGCACACAGTATCACACAGGATAGGATTAGATACACAGCTCAGCACACAGTATCACACAGGATAGGATTAGATACACGGCTCAGCACACAGTATCAAACAGGATAGGATTAGATACACAGCTCAGCAGACAGTATCCCACAGGATAGGATTAGATACACAGCTCAGCAGACAGTATCCCACAGGATAGGATTAGATACACAGCTCAGCAGACAGTATCACACAGGATAGGATTAGATACACAGCTCAGCACACAGTATCACACAGGAGAGGATTAGATACACAGCTCAGCACACAGTATCACACAGGATAGGATTAGATACACAGCTCAGCAGACAGTATCACACAGGATAGGATTAGAATCGGCTCAGCAGACAGTATCACACAGGAGAGGATTAGATACAGCTCAGCAGACAGTATCACACAGGAGAGGATTAGATACACAGCTCAGCAGACAGTATCACACAGGATAGGATTAGATACACAGCTCTGAAGACAGTATCGCACAGGAGAGGATTAGATACACAGCTCAGCAGACAGTATATCACACAGGATAGGATTAGATACACAGCTCAGCAGACAGTATCACACAGGATAGGATTAGATACACAGCTCAGCAGACAGAATCACACAGGATAGGATTAGATACAGCTCAGCAACAGTATCACACAGGATAGGATTAGAACACAGCTCAGCAGACAGTATCACACAGGATCAGATTAGATACACAGCTCAGCAGACAGTATCACACAGGATGATTAGATACACAGCTCAGCAGACAGTATCACACAGGATAGGATTAGATACACAGCTCAGCAACAGTATCACACAGGATAGGATTAGATACACAGCTCAGCAGACAGTATCACACAGGATAGGATTAGATACACAGCTCAGCAACAGTATCACACAGGAGAGGATTAGATACACATCCAGCACACAGTATCACACAGGATAGGATTAGATACACAGCTCAGCAGACAGTATCACACAGGAGAGGATTAGATACACAGCTCAGCAGACAGTATCGCACAGGAAGGATTAGATACACAGCTCAGCAGACAGTATCGACAGGATAGGATTAGATACACAGCTCAGCAGACGAACAGGTAGTAATCACACAGGATAGGATTAGATACACAGCTCAGCAGACAGTATCACACAGGATAGGATTAGATACAAAGCTCAGCAACAGATCACACAGGATAGGATTAGATACACAGCTCAGCACACAGTATCACACAGGATAGGATTAGATACACAGCTCAGCACACAGTATCACACAGGATAGGATTAATACACAGCTCAGCAGACAGTATCCACAGGAGGATATTAGATACACAGCTCAGCACACAGTATCACACAGGATAGGATTAGATACACAGCTCAGCACACAGTATCCACACAGGATAGGATTAGATACACAGCTCAGCACACAGTATCAAACAGGATAGGATTAGATACACAGCTCAGCAGACAGTATCCACACAGGATAGGATTAGATACACAGCTCAGCAGACAGTATCCACAGGATAGGATTAGATACACAGCTCAGCAGACAGTATCACACAGGATAGGATTAGATACACAGCTCAGCACACAGTATCACACAGGATAGGATTAGATACACAGCTCAGCAGCACAGTATCACACAGGATAGGATTAGATACACAGCTCAGCAGACAGTATCACACAGGATAGGATTAGATACACGCTCAGCAGACAGTATCACACAGGAGAGGATTAGATACACAGCTCAGCAGACAGTATCACACAGGAGAGGATTAGATACACAGCTCAGCAGACAGTATCACACAGGATAGGATTAGATACACAGCTCTGAAGAACAGTATGCACAGGAGAGGATTAGATACACAGCTCAGCAGACAGTATCACACAGGATAGGATTAGATACACAGCTCAGCAGACAGTATCACACAGGATAGGATTAGATACACAGCTCAGCAGACAGAATCACACAGGATAGGATTAGATACAGCTCAGCAGACAGTATCACACAGGAGAGGATTAGATACACAGCTCAGCACACAGTATCACACAGGATAGGATTAGATACACAGCTCAGCAGACAGTATCACACAGGATAGGATTAGATACACAGCTCAGCAGACAGTATCACACAGGATAGGATTAGATACACAGCTCAGCACACAGTATCACACAGGATAGGATTAGATACACAGCTCAGCAGACAGTATCACACAGGATAGGATTAGATACACAGCTCAGCAGACAGTATACACAGGATAGGATTAGATACACAGCTCAGCAGACAGTATCACACAGGATAGGATTAGATACACAGCTCAGCAGACAGTATCACACAGGAGAGATTAGATACACAGCTCAGCAGCACAGTATCCACAGGATAGGATTAGATACACAGCTCAGCAACAGTATCCACAGGATAGGATTAGATACACAGCTCAGCAGACAGTATCACACAGGAGAGGATTAGATACACAGCTCAGCAGACAGTATCACACAGGATAGGATTAGATACACAGCTCAGCAGACAGTATCACACAGGAGAGGATTAGATACACAGCTCAGCACACAGTATCGCACAGGATAGGATTAGATACACAGCTCAGCAGACAGTATCACACAGGAGAGGATTAGATACACAGCTCAGCACACAGTATCGCACAGGATAGGATTAGATACACAGCTCAGCACACAGTATCGCACAGGATAGGATTAGATACACAGCTCAGCAGACAGTATCACACAGGAGAGGATTAGATACACAGCTCAGCAGACAGTATCACACAGGATAGGATTAGATACACAGCTCAGCAGACAGTATCACACAGGAGAGGATTAGATACACAGCTCAGCACACAGTATCGCACAGGATAGGATTAGATACACAGCTCAGCACACAGTATCACACAGGATAGGATTAGATACACAGCTCAGCAGACAGTATCACACAGGAGAGGATTAGATACACAGCTCAGCAACAGTATCGCACAGGATAGGATTAGATACACAGCTCAGCACACAGTATCGCACAGGATAGGATTAGATACACAGCTCAGCACGACAGTATCACACAGGAGAGGATTAGATACACAGCTCAGCAGACAGTATCACACAGGATAGGATTAGATAAACAGCTCAGCAGACAGTATCACACAGGATAGGATTAGATACACAGCTCAGCAGACAGTATCACACAGGATAGGATTAGATACAAATCTCAGCAGACAGATCACACAGGATAGGATTAGATACACAGCTCAGCACACAGTATCACACAGGATAGGATTAGATACACAGCTCAGCACACAGTATCCACAGGATAGGATTAATACACAGCTCACAGACAGTACACACGGAGAGGATTAGATACACAGCTCAGCAACAGTATCACACAGGATAGATTAGATACACAGCTCAGCACACAGTATCACACAGGTCTGGATTAGATACACGGCTCAGCACACATATCAACAGGATAGGATTAGATACACAGCTCAGCAGACAGTATCCACAGGATAGGATTAGATACACAGCTCAGCAGACAGTTCCAGTAGGATTAGATCACAGCTCAGCAGCAGTTATCACACAGGATAGGATTAGATACACAGCTCAGCAGACAGTATCACACAGGAGAGGATAGATACACAGCTCAGACACAGTATCAACAGATAGATTAGATACACAGCTCAGCAGCAGTATCGCACAGGTATAGGATTAGATACGCTCAGCAAACAGTATCACACAGGAGAGGATTAGATACAGCTCAGCAGACAGTATCACACAGGATGGATTAGTCACACTCAGCAGACAGTATCACACAGGATAGGATTAGATACACAGCTCAGAGACAGAATTCACGACAGGATAGGATTAGATACACAGCTCAGCAGACAGTATCACACAGGTAGGATTAGATACACAGCTCAGCAACAGTATCACACAGGATAGGATTAGATACACAGTCAGCAGACAGAATCACACAGGATAGGATTAGATACCAGCTCAGCAGACAGTATCACACAGGAAGGATTAGATACACAGCTCAGCACACAGTATCACACAGGATAGGATTAGATACAGCTCAGCAGACAGTATCACACAGGATAGGATTAGATACACAGCTCAGCAGACAGTATCACACAGGATAGGATTAGATACACAGCTCAGCAGACAGTATCACACAGGATAGGATTAGATACACAGCTCAGCACACAGTATCACACAGGATAGGATTAGATACACAGCTCAGCAGACAGTATCACACAGGATAGGATTAGATACACAGCTCAGCAGACAGTATCCACAGGATAGGATTAGATACACAGCTCAGCAGACAGTATCACACAGGATAGGATTAGATACACAGCTCAGCAGACAGTATCACACAGGAGAGGATTAGATACACAGCTCAGCACACAGTATCCACAGGATAGGATTAGATACACAGCTCAGCACACAGTATCCACAGGATAGGATTAGATACACAGCTCAGCAGACAGTATCACACAGGATAGGATTAGATACACAGCTCAGCAACAGTATCACACAGGATAGGATTAGATACACAGCTCAGCAGACAGTATCACACAGGAGAGGATTAGATACACAGCTCAGCACACAGTATCGCACAGGATAGGATTAGATACACAGCTCAGCACACAGTATCCACAGGATAGGATTAGATACACAGCTCAGCAGACAGTATCACACAGGAGAGGATTAGATACACAGCTCAGCAGACAGTATCGCACAGGATAGGATTAGATACACAGCTCAGCACACAGTATCGCACAGGATAGGATTAGATACACAGCTCAGCAGACAGTATCACACAGGAGAGGATTAGATACACAGCTCAGCAGACAGTATCGCACAGGATAGGATTAGATACACAGCTCAGCACACAGTATCGCACAGGATAGGATTAGATACACAGCTCAGCAGACAGTATCACACAGGACAGGATTAGATACACAGCTCAGCACACAGTATCACACAGGAGAGGATTAGATACACAGCTCAGCACACAGTATCACACAGGATAGGATTAGATACACAGCTCAGCACACAGTATCACACAGGATTACATACAGCTCATCGATTTCCGTTGAGATGTCTCATTATCCCAGAAGACACCGCGCCGAGCGGGAACACCTCAACCGGAAGTACATGACCGGAAGTACAGCAGACGAAATATTTGAACGCCCAAGTGCTGAGTCTCAGATCTGCCGCCCCCTGGTGGTTCCTGTGTGTTGTGCGGGGAATCCGCTGTGCTGCATATATCAGCCGCATCCTCCATCACCTCTCTGCCTGCCACTGCCTACAGGGCCCATGTGGTGTCACAGTCACGTGACTGATCACATGATATCACTACAGGTTCTGCAGTAAGGTGTACAGACAGGATCAGGGAGGGTTGAGTCTAGAGAATACAGGCTCCTTCCAGGTATATACTAGTGGCTACATCAGAATGTATGGGCTCCTTCCAGGTGTATACTAGTGGCTACATCAGAATGTATGGACTCCTTCCATGTGTATGCTAGTGGCTACATCAGAATGTATGGGCTCCCTCCAGGTCCTTACTGCAGGCCATACAGTGTAGCTGGTTCACCGCTGAAGACACTACACAGTGGGGGCTGCTTCCTGGTACATATTAGTGACTACATCTGGATGTATGGGCTTCCTCCAGACAGTGCGTAACGATCGGGCTCATAAGGGTCATGACCAGGCACTCCATGGAGGAGCTGGAGAATCTACCCTATTTTCCCGAAATTAAGACATGCCCTGAAAATAAGACCTACTAAGGGGGTTTGCATAGCTGCTAAATATAAGTATCAATATGGCCGCGGTATGAGAGGCACGTGTGCCACAGGGCTCCTACCATCCTGCCCTAATCTCTACCATCCCACAAATGTAGCACCTCTTATCGCCTCTATCGTAGCCCTATCCCGTTGGGGCACCACTGAGGCACACATAGCTGTGCCCCTTTTCCTCTGGGTAGTTCATGAGGCCACTGAAGACCTCTCTGCAGGTACCGTCCCCCCCTCCCACCTTAAGGCCGCCAGCCTACATCTATCCCTGACAGAGGCCCATCCACCAACCTCTGGGCCGAGAAGTCACTGGACCCCCCTGGCGAGCACCGCCCGAACCTGACGAGCCCCTTCCTAGCCGCAACTGTGATGGCCGCAAGCGGGTCCCCCGCTTCCAGTCTGCTCCCCGGCCTGGCTTGGCAGTTCCGTTTATCTTCAGCAATGGCCCGCCCCGGCTGTACCTCCATCCTGGCCCGTCCACTTATACTGCTACCTCTGCATCCCGGAGCTTCTCATCTCTGGCCACGACCCTCCTATCTCCTACATCCCTGTCCTGCACCAAAGACACAGGCCCAGGGAAACACCTTACAGTATAAGCCGGCGTGTTTGAAACGCAGCAGCACCAGCCCCTGCCGAATGCCTGCACCAGCAGCACAACGCCAACAGCCTATACGCATTGATTCATCACCACCGCTCATCTCTTGCTGCTGCTGACCCCCAGCTGCATCTGATCCCCGGCCACACCTGATCCCTGGCTGCATCTGATCCCTGGCTATACCAGACCCCTGGCTGCATCTGATCGCTAACTGCACCTGACCCCTGGCTGCATCTGATCTCAAGCTGCATCTGATCCCTAGTTGCACCTGATCCCCTGGCTGCATCTGATCTCTGGCCGCATCTAATTCCTGGCTGCATCAGATCCCCGACTGCATCTGATCCCTAGCTGCACCTGACCCTTTTCTGCATTTCATCCTCGGCTGCATCTGATTCCTGGCTGCACCTGACCCCTGGCCACATCTGACCCCTGGCTGCATGTGTTCCCTTCCTGCATCTGATCCCCAGCTGCATCTGAACCTTGGCTGCACTTGCGCATGCAGTCGTGACTTTGCACGACTTCATCACCATCACACATCCTTCCACTGCATCTAATCCCTGGCTACATCAGACCCCGGTCTGCATCTCATCCCGTGCCATACCTCATCCCTATGTGTTATAGACTTGGTCCTGACTTGACACGACTTCATCGCTACCACACATCTCTTCGCTGCATCTGATCCCTGGCAGCATCTGCTCCCCTGGCTGCTTCTCACCCCTGCTGCACCTCATCACTATGTGCTGCAGTACATAGTTACATGCTGCAGTACATAGTTACTGTCAACTATGTTTCCTCTTATTTTTACCCTCACCCCTATACTACTTCATTTCATACTAACTCCATTTATCCCTCCACCCAGTAATGAAGTAATACTCTCTCCCTCTATCCTGCCCAGCCACCTCACCTCCTCCACAGAACTATTTCTTCACATACAACATACAATCCTTTGTCTCCAAACATGCACGTAACCACTCCTACCCCCACCATCTGACACTCTCCCCGTTTCTCCTACTTGCTGATGACATATTTCCAAATCCTGGACCCCTCATCACATCTCCAGTTACTTTTAACTGATACCCACACTCCAACTTTTACCTCCACAACCTTAATAACCTTATACCCATTCGTACAGCCCCAGCTCCCCAATCCCTCTACCTGGAGCACTATGGAACACTCGCTCCATCTGCAACAAACTCTCTTTCATCCACAACCTCTTCACCACTAACAATCTCTCATTCATCGGCATAAATGAAACCTCGCTCACCCCTATACAGCCTCCCCAGCTGCACTTTCCTATGGTGGACACAGTCTCTATCATACCCCCTCCCCTAGCAACAAGCATGGTGGAGGGATGGGCTTGCTCCTGTCTGACAATTGGTCCTGTACCCCAATCCCACTGCCACTCTCTGCTACTCTCCCCTCTTTCAAGGTACACTCTGTCGTATCTACTCCCCCTGCAAACTTCAGTTAGCTGTTATCTACCGCCCCCCCAGGATCATTTTCCACTTTTCTTGACCACTTCACCACTTGGCTACTCCACTTCCTCTCTGCAGACATCCCCACTACCATCATGGGTGACTTCAACATCCCCATTGACACTCCCCACCCTGCTGCCTCTAAACATCTGTCACTCACTGCATCCTTTTCGGCTCTCTCAATGGTCCTCCTCTGCCACTCATAAAGATGGCCACACACTCAACCTCATATTCACCCGCCTATGTTCCTTCACTAACCTCTCCAACCCACCCCTCTCCCTGTCCGACCACAATCTAATGACTTTCTCTTCCCCCCTCTCCACAAGCCCACCCTTCCTTGCAGAAATCTCAACCATATTGATCTGCACTCATTCTCAGAATCCCTTCTCCCACTCGCAGGCATAGCATCCTTACATGACACAGATGCAGCTGCCGCCCTATATAACACCACAGTAACTTCTGCCCTCAACTTGGCTGCCCCCCTCACATTCAACAAACTTCGCACAAACAGGCAGCCCTGGCACACCAGCCTCACAAAAGACCTGAGACGGGCTTCAAGGGTTGCTGAGCAGAGATGAAAGAAATCCCATTCCGCCAAGCACTTGGCCATGTATAAGAAGTCCCTCACCAGCTTCTAGTCTGCACTCACCGCCACAAAACAAATCTACTTCTCATCTCTAATAACCTTCCTGTCTCGCAATCCTAAACAGCTATTCAAAACTCTCAATTCTCTACTCTGTCCCCCTGCACCTCCTCCCTCTCCTCTCATATCTGCGGACGACTGCGCCACTTTCTTCAAACAGAAGATCAACAACATCAGAAATAGCTTTGACCCGCTGGTGCCCCACCCCCTCCACACAACTGCACAGCCCTCTCCTTCCAAAGACAGCTTTTCCGCCATGACAGAAGCACAACTCTCCTCCCTTCTGTTAAGATCCCACCTCACCACCAGCGCCCTTGACCAGCTCCCATCCCACCTCATTCCCAACCTCACCAGTCTTCATCCCAACCCTAACCCATCTCTTCAACCTATCACTTACTACCGGTGTCTTCCCCTCATCCTTCAAACACGCCCTGATCACAACTATCCTTAAAAAGCCCTCCCTCAACCCAGCATCTGTTTCTAGCAATCACCCCATAACACTTCTCCCCTTTTCCTCTAAACTTCTGGAACATTTCCACCTTGAACTGTCCTCCCACCTCTCCTCCTGCTCCCTCTTTGACCCCTAAGTCTTGCACGGACATGCACTCTGACTGCTTGTATTATGGTACTGTCAGCACTTTCTCATTGCAAACTTTGCTGACTCTCCTCAGCTGAGAAGACAGCTGCATAGAAATGCACGCTGTCACTCTCAGGTCAGGAGAGCCACAGTGGATGGGTGTCAGAAAGTGCCAGCTAATGAATATTCACCCACTTGCCCACCCCACTTAAACCAGAACGACACCTGCTGTCTTCCTGCTGTTGATGAAATATTGCATAGCAATGCACGACAGCACTCCGGAGCCGAGTGTGACAGTTTTTTTTATCCAGCTGTCACCCTCAGATCAGAAGATTCACGGTGCGATGTGATCCTCGTTCAATATAGTAGACAGACTGCGGTTGAATATACATTAGCTTAATTAGCGGGCACTTTCTCACCACGACTCTCCTGAGCAGAGGGGGACAGAAATACACTTTTGTCATTTCAGCTTAGGAGTGCTGCAGTGTATCACGATCCTCTATCACTACAGCAGGCAGAGTGTGGGTGTTGATCAGGGTTCAGAGGGGTGGGCAAGAAGGTGAATATTCATTAGCTTAATTACCCATCACTTTTCTCACCATAAGGCCGGTTTCACACATCCGTGTCACCACAGACGTGTGAAACATGGCCGTTTGGGGGCGGGGCGTGCACACATGTGTAAATGACGTGTGACACGTTGGGTGCTGTCAGTGTGCTATCCGTGGGGCCGTGGATAGCACAAGGACTGCCTGTCACCCGCATACTCACCTCCCTCCAGCGCCGCTGCTCCTCTCTCTTCAGGTCCGCTCTTGGGCTCAGTGAAGTGAATATTCATGAGCCCTAATGAGCGGCACTGGAAGTGAGAGGAGCAGACACCGCTGGAGCGAGGAGAGTATGAAATTCTGTATTTTCAGGTTTTTCATTTTTGTCCATGGTCCGTGCACACGGATGTCACACTGTGAACATCCGTGTGCAGGACGTTTTGGACGTAAATGCGGTCCGTGGCTCCGCATAAAAACGGACAAGTCGCCCCTGTGGAGCACACAGACACGCATGTGCTCCACACGGAGACACGGTCCGTGCGGAAACACGGACGTCTGCATGGGTCCATAGGGGATCGTGTGTCCCCATATGTCCGTGCCTCCGGCATGTGTCGGCATGGACCACACACGTGTCGGAGGCACGGATGTGTGAAACCGGCCTAATCTCCTGACCGGAGAGTGACAATATGCATTTCTATTCAACTGTCACTCCTGGATCAGGAGAGCCACCGAGGATAATACAGCAGGCATTGGGGGTCAAATATCAGACATCCTCTATAAGTAAGCCCTAGCGCATATTTCAGTGCAAAAAAATTACAATTTCTTATTTTCAGGGAAACACTGTAGAAGGGAGCGTTGTTACTTTTGTGACAGATTTTTCTGGAATAGTTTGCAGAGCCCCTGATGTATGTAAACCCTCCCTCAAATGACCCCTTATTAGAAGTTACACCCCTCTGATAATTCACGGTAGCGCCCGGCCCAATAAATTGTACCCAGCTTGTGCTTCTGAAATCACATCCCAGTCAATTAAACAGACTTTCTTCAGTACGTTAATGTCTAACATGTGAATGGCAACTGTGAGCCATTGTGTGGCTCAGACGGGAGGTGGGCATTGTGTGACTCAGACGGGAGGTGGGCATTGTGTGGCTCAGACGGGAGGTGGGCATTGTGTGGCTCAGACGGGAGGTGGGCATTGTGTGGCTCAGACGGGAGGTGGGCATTGTGTGGCTCAGACGGGAGGTGGGTATTGTGTGGCTCAGACGGGGAGGGGGGCATTGTGTGGCTCAGACGGGAGGTGGGCATTGTGTGGCTCAGACGGGAGGTGGGCATTGTGTGGCTCAGACGGGAGGGGGGCATTGTGTGGCTCAGACGGAGGTGGGCATTGTGTGGCTCAGACAGGAGGTGGGCATTGTGTGGCTCAGACGGGAGGGGGCATTGTGTGGCTCAGACGGGAGGTGGGCATTGTGTGGCTCAGACGGTAGGTGGGCATTGTGTGGCTCAGACGGGAGGTGGGCATTGTGTGGCTCAGACGGGAGGTGGGCAATGTGTGGCTCAGACGGGAGGTGGGCATTGTGTGGCTCAGACGGGAGGTGGGCATTGTGTGGCTCAGACGGGAGGTGGGCATTGTGTGGCTCAGACGGGAGGTGGGTATTGTGTGGCTCAGACGGGGAGGGGGCATTGTGTGGCTCAGACGGGAGGTGGGCATTGTGTGGCTCAGACGGGAGGTGGGCATTGTGTGGCTCAGACGGGAGGTGGGCATTGTGTGGCTCAGACGGGAGGTGGGCATTGTGTGGCTCAGACGGGAGGTGGACATTGTGTGGCTCAGACGGGAGGTGGGTATTGTGTGGCTCAGACGGGAGGTGGGCATTGTGTGGCTCAGACGGGAGGTTGGGCATTGTGTGGCTCAGACGGGAGGGGGGCATTGTGTGGCTCAGACGGGAGGTGGGCATTGTGTGTGCTCAGACGGGAGGTGGGCATTGTGTGGCTCAGACGGGAGGTGGGTATCGTGTGGCTCAGACGGGAGGGGGGCATTGTGTGGCTCAGACGGGAGGTGGGCATTGTGTGGCTCAGACGGGAGGTGGGCATTGTGTGGCTCAGACGGGAGGTGGGCATTGTGTGCTGTCAGACGGGAGGTGGGTATTGTGTGGCTCAGACGGGGAGGGCATTGTGGCTCAGACGAGGTGGCATTGTGTGGCTCAGACGGGAGGTGGGCATTGTGTGGCTCAGACGGAGGTGGGCATTGTGTGGCTCAGACGGAGGTGGCATTGTTGTCAGACGGAGTGGGCATTGTGTGGCTCAGACGGGAGGTGGGCATTGTGTGGCTCAGACGGGAGGTGGGCATTGTGTGGCTCAGACGGGAGGTGGGCATTGTGTGGCTCAGACGGGAGGTGGGCATTGTGTGGCTCAGACGGGAGGTGGGTCATTGTGTGGCTCAGACGGGAGGTGGGCATTGTGTGGCTCTCAGACGGGAGGTGGGCATTGTGTGGCTCAGACGGGAGGTGGGCATTGTGTGGCTCAGACGGGAGGTGGGCATTGTGTGGCTCAGACGGGAGGTGGGCATTGTGTGGCTCAGACGGGAGGTGGGCATTGTGTGGCTCAGACGGGAGGTGGGCATTGTGTGGCTCAGACGGGAGGTGGGCATTGTGTGGCTCAGACGGGAGGTGGGCATTGTGTGGCTCAGACGGGAGGTGGGCATTGTGTGGCTCAGACGGGAGGTGGGCATTGTGTGGCTCAGACGGAGGTGGGCATTGTGTGTGGCTAGAGGTGGGAGTGTGGTATCGTGTGGCTCAGACGGGAGGGGGGCATTGTGGGCTCAGACGGGAGGGGGCATTGTGTGGCTCAGACGGGAGGGGCAGGCATTGGTGGGCTTGGGACGGGAGGTGGGCATTGTGTGGCTCAGCGGGAGGTGGGTATTGTGTGGCTCAGGGGGAGGTGGGCATTGTGTGGCTCAGACGGGAGGTGGGCATTGGTGGCTCAGACGGGGGTGGGCATTGTGTGGCTCAGAGGGGGTGTGGATTGTGTGGCTCAGACGGGGGTGGGCATTGTGTGGCTCAGACGGAGGTGGGCATTGTGTGGCTCAGACGGGAGGTGGGCATGTGTGGTCAGACGGGAGGGGGCATTGTGTGGCTCAGACGGGAGGGGGCATTGTGTGGCTCAGACGGAGGGTGGGCATTGTGTGGCTCAGACGGGAGGTGGGCATTGTGTGGCTCAGACGGAGAGGGGCATTGTGTGGCTCAGACGGGAGGTGGGCATTGTGGCTCAGACGGAGGTGGGCATTGTGTGGCTCAGACGGGAGGTGGGCATTGTGTGGCTCAGACGGAGGTGGGCATTGTGTGGCTCAGACGGGGTGGGCATTGTGTGGCTCAGACGGAGGTGGGCTTGTTGGCTCAAGGTGGCATTGTGTGGCTCAAGGAGGTGGCATTGGTGGCTCACGGGGATGTGTGTCACGGGTGGCATGTGTGTCAGACGGAGGGGCATGGTGTCGAGGAGGGCATGTGTGGTCGACGAGTGGGCATTGTGGCTCAACGAGGTGGGCATTGGCGAGTGCATTGTCAGGAGTGCATTTCCAAGGGCTTTGTCAGACGGGAGGTCATTTGTGTCAGACGAGGTGATTTCAGACGAGTTTGGGCAGAGGAGGTGATTGTGTGGCTCAAGAGGTATTGTTGGCTCGGGGTGTGTGTCAGAGGGGGCATGTGTGGCCAGGGGAGTGGCATTGTGTGCTCGAGGTGGCATTTCCGAGTGGCATTGGCTCAGAGGAGTGGGCATTGTGTTCAGAGGAGGGGTGTGGCTAGAGGGGTGGATGTGTGGCTAGAGGGAGGGCTGGTGGCTCGGGGTGGCATTGTTGGTCGACGGAGTGGGCATTGTTGGCTCAGACGGAGGTGGGCATTGTGTGCTCGACGGAGGTGGGCATGTGTGCCAGACGGAGGGGCATTGTGTGGTCACGGAGGGGCATTGTGTGGCAGACGGAGGTGGGCATTGTGTGGCTCAGACGGGAGTGGCATTGTGTGCTCAGACGGAGGGGATTGTGTGCCAGACGGGAGGGCATTGTGTGCTAGACGGGGTGGGCATGTGTGCTCAGACGGGGGGCATTGGTGGCTCACGGTGGGTTGTGCCGACGGGGGCATTGTTGGCACGAGGGCATGTGTGGCAGACGGAGGGATGTTGGCTGACGGAGGGGGATTGTGTGCTGAGGGGGGGGCATTTGTGCTCAGACGGAGGTGCATTGTTGGCCAGAGGAGGGCATGTGTGGTCAGAGAGTGGGCATTGTTGGCTCAAGGAGTGGCATTTGTGCTCAGACGGGAGGGCATGTGTGCTCAAGGAGGGCATTTGTGCTAGGGGGCTTGTGTCAGAGGAGTGGGCTTGGTGGTCAGACGGGAGGGCTTTGTGTAGACGGGGGATGTGTGGCTCAGAGTGGGCATTGTGTGGCTCAACGAGGGGCATTTGTCTCAGAGGAGTGGGTTGTGTGGCTCAGACGGGAGGGCATTGTGGCCAGACGGAGGTGGGCTGTGTGGCTCAGAGGGTGGGCATGTTTGACGAGTGAGTTTCACAGGGTATTTCAGGAGGGCATTGTGTCAGACGAGGATTTGGGTAGAGGGTTTGGCAACGGTGGGTGTTACGGTCGATTTTGCAGACGTGGCTTTTCTCATGTTCATTTGGCTCACATCTGTTCTAAAAAAGGCATTGGCTCAGCGGGGGATTTTTTAGACGGAGGGGGGAGGGGGGGGCAGTGGGAGGGGATGGTGCCGGTCTGGCAACGATGCGTGTGGCTACGGGGGCATTGTGGCAACGGGTGGATTTGGCTCAGACGGAGGGCTTTGTGGCCAGACGGGAGGTGGGCAATGGGGCCAAGACGGAAATGCATTGGCTCAGAGGGAGGTAGGCATTTGTGTTCACATGGCATGTGTGGTCAGAGGAGGTGGGCATTGTGTGGCTCAGACGGGAGGGGCATTGTGTGGCTCAGACGGGAGGGGGCATGTGGGCTCAGACGGAGGTGGGCATTGTGTGGCTCAGAGGAGGGGCATTGTGGCTCAGACGGGAGGTGGGCATTGTGTGGCTCAGACGGGAGGTGGGCATTGTGTGGCTCAGACGGGAGGTGGGCATTGTGTGGCTCAACGGGAGGTGGCATGTGTGGCTCGACGGGAGTGGGCATGTGTGGCTCAGAATGGGAGTGGGCATGGTGTGTGGCTCAGACGGGAGGTGGGATTTTGTGAGTGGAGGTGCTCATCTTTTTACGAGGTTGAAGATGCTTGTGGCAGAAGGCATTGTGTAGCCAGACGGGAAGGTGGCATTGTGTGGCTCAGACGGGTGGATTTTGTAGAGGAATTTTTGTGTGGCTCAGTTGATGGTGGGCATTGTGTAGGCTCAGACGGAGTGGCATTGTGGGCTCAGACGGGAGGTGGCATTGTGTGGACTCAGACGGAGGTGGGCATTGTGTGGCCAGACGGGAGGTGGGCATTGTTGTGGCTTCGACGGTGAGGGGTGCATTTGTTGGCTCACTATCTGATCTTCTCAGAGGAGTGGTCATTGTGTGGCTCAGAGACGGGAGTGTGGGCATTGTATGTTAGTACGGTAGGTGGGCATTGTGGGCTCAGACGGGAGGTGGGCATTGGTGGGCTCAGAACGGGAGGTGGGCATGTTTGGCTCAGACGGGAGGTGACATTGTGGCTCAGACGGAGGTAGGCATTGTGTGGGCTCAGACGGAGGTGGGCATTGTGTTGGCTCAGACGGGAGGTGGGCATTGTGTGGCTCAGACGGGAGGTGGGCATTGTGTGGCTCAGATGGGAGGTGGGCATTGTGTGGCTCAGACGGGAGGTGGGTATTTTGATTTGAGTGCAGAGTTCGCTTCACTTCTTTTCATGGGAGCTATGTCACTTTTCCAAAGCCTTTGTGCTACCAGTAATGTGGAAACCCCCTATATATCAGTTAAAAGATGGCAGACCTGAGTGTGGTATTTTTTTAAAACATTTTTTTGGGTGAAGTTTAAGGTTTTATTGGTGGCGTTTTCTGTTAGGCCGGTTTCACATCACGATTTCTGGCTGTCCATGGGGATCCGTGTTTTGACAGGATCCCCACGGATCCGATTTGATGCAGGATCCGTGTGGATCTTGTTCTCCCTGCATCTTCTCTATCTGTCCCTCTTCTATCTCTGCTCCCCCTGTCCTCACCCCTATCCTCTCCCCCTGATATCTAAAAAATAAAAAAAATCCTCCCAGAGGATACATTACCTTCCGCCGGCTCCATGCGACAGTCACTAATGTATCCTCTGGGCGGATTTTTTTTTATTTTTTAGATATCGGTAGGAGAGGACAGGGAATAAGACAGGGGGGAGAGGATAGGGGGGAGCAGAGATAGAAGAGGGACAGGCAGGGTTATGTACTGGGCACTGCCTCTGGGCAGGCTCAGTACATAATCACGGAGCCGACATCGGATCCAGTGTCCATAGGCTCCCACTGTGTAGCCCTATGGGCCATCACGGATCTGTCACGGATCCGTGGTGTCTGATTTTAGTCACGGACACCAAAATCGCAGCAGGCTGTGATTTTGGCTCAGTGAATAAATCGGAAGGCTGCTTAAATCGTATGGCAAAAAGGACACATCCGAGCCCATAGGGCTACATGGGAGCACAAATCGCATCTGTTTTGAAACTGATACACTCTGACGCCTCAAAATCGTGATGTGAAACCGGCCTTAGATAACATTTTGCATCAGTTCACATGTATTCAGTGCTCTAAGCTAAGCACGTCCTATATATCTGAAACACATGGCTCATATGAAACTCAAGGTGGATCCACTTAATAATGAGGCGACAGCTTTGCTCCAGACTCAAACCTGTGGTCACCTGCTCTTTTGTGCTTAAAAAGAGGGACACTGTGGGATCATAAGCCAGACACTATTCAGACAGAATCCCTTATGGAAAATGCCATTTAATGAGGCAGAGGGAGACACTGGACAAAGTATTTCAAGTGTTTACACATAATCCCTGATGTAAGTGATCAGTGTTTAGCACAAGGTAAGTGCGAGCCGAGTCTTACTAAGATCTTTTGGAGGAAAAATAAATCAACAGCAGGTCAAGAATTGCATTTATTTATTTATTTATTTATACTGTGCGGTATAGGTGATTACACGGCTTTATTCTTGGATCGGTGCAGTCACTGTGCGGTATAGGTGATTACACTGCTTTATTCTTGGATCAGTGCAATCACTGTGCGGTATAAGTGATTACACGGCTTTATTCTTGGATCGGTGCAATCACTGTGCGGTATAGGTGATTACACGGCTTTATTCTTGGATCGGTGCAATCACTGTGCGGTATAGGTGATTACACTGCTTTATTCTTGGATCGGTGCAATCACTGTGCGGTATAGGTGATTACACTGCTTTATTCTTGGATCGGTGCAATCACTGTGCGGTATAGGTGATTACACGGCTTTATTCTTGGATCGGTGCAATCACTGTGCGGTATAGGTGATTACACGGCTTTATTCTTGGATCGGTGCAATCACTGTGTGGTATAAGTGATTACACGGCTTTATTCTTGGATCGGTGCAATCACTGTGCGGTATAGGTGATTACACGGCTTTATTCTTGGATCGGTGCAATCACTGTGTGGTATAGGTGATTACACGGCTTTATTCTTGGATCGGTGCAATCACTGTGCGGTATAGGTGATTACACTGCTTTATTCTTGGATCGGTGCAATCACTGTGCGGTATAGGTGATTACACTGCTTTATTCTTGGATCGGTGCAATCACTGTGCGGTATAGGTGATTACACGGCTTTATTCTTGGATCGGTGCAATCACTGTGCGGTATAGGTGATTACACTGCTTTATTCTTGGATCGGTGCAATCACTGTGCGGTATAGGTGATTACACAGCTTTATTCTTGGATCGGTGCAATCACTGTGCGGTATAGGTGATTACACGGCTTTATTCTTGGATCGGTGCAGTCACTGTGCGGTATAGGTGATTACACGGCTTTATTCTTGGATCGGTGCAATCACTGTGCGGTATAGGTGATTACACGGCTTTATTCTTGGATCGGTGCAGTATAGGTGATTACTGTTAAATACCACTATACCGCTATATGTGTATAATTATCATCAAGTGCGAATTATTGAGAAAAGACGAAAAAGTATGTATAAAAATTATCTTCTCAGTTTAATTGGTATTAAAATAGCCAATTAATAAACTTATTAAAGTATAATGTTCAGATAGTTACAAAAAGATAATGTATGTATTCTTCTTTGTGGCGATCCACGGATTTCGGGTCATCCATCTCACCAAGACTTATGGTTCCTGTCCGTCATGATAAGCCTGTTACTTGTCTCCGATGGTCAGCATGGAATGGAAAAGCCCCGTCCCCTGCCTGGAAGCTCATTCTTATTGAGTGACAGCGACATACATTATTACTATACATGGATACTTCTAGACACTTTTGGGATGATGCAATCTCTTGCTGTATGTATAGCCTGGCCATACATATACTTTGTCAGCAATATGTACGGTACAAATATCAGCAGATTAATATACAAATTAATTAATATACTATTTCTTTGATAACTATACCCAGTATTTGAAGTAAATATTAATGAAGATATTTACGTTCTTACAATTACACGGCTTTATTCTTGGATCGGTGTAATGACTGTGCGGTATAGGTGATTACACGGCTTTATTCTTGGATCGGTGCAGTCACTGTGCGGTATAGGTGATTACACGGCTTTATTCTTGGATCGGTGTAATGACTGTGCGGTATAGGTGATTACACGGCTTTATTCTTGGATCGGTGCAGTCACTGTGCGGTATAGGTGATTACACGGCTTTATTCTTGGATCGGTGCAATCACTGTGCGGTATAGGTGATTACACGGCTTTATTCTTGGATCGGTGCAATCACTGTGCGGTATAGGTGATTACACGGCTTTATTCTTGGATCGGTGTAATGACTGTGCGGTATAGGTGATTACACGGCTTTATTCTTGGATCGGTGCAGTCACTGTGTGGTATAGGTGATTACACGGCTTTATTCTTGGATCGGTGCAGTCACTGTGCGGTATAGGTGATTACACGGCTTTATTCTTGGATCGGTGCAATCACTGTGCGGTATAGGTGATTACACGGCTTTATTCTTGGATCGGTGCAATCACTGTGCGGTATAGGTGATTACACGGCTTTATTCTTGGATCGGTGCAATCACTGTGCGGTATAGGTGATTACACGGCTTTATTCTTGGATCGGTGCAATCACTGTGCGGTATAGGTGATTACACGGCTTTATTCTTGGATCGGTGCAATCACTGTGCGGTATAGGTGATTACACGGCTTTATTCTTGGATCGGTGCAATCACTGTGCGGTATAGGTGATTACACGGCTTTATTCTTGGATCGGTGCAATCACTGTGCGGTATAGGTGATTACACGGCTTTATTCTTGAATCGGTGCAATCACTGTGCGGTATAGGTGATTACACGGCTTTATTCTTGGATCGGTGCAATCACTGTGCGGTATAGGTGATTACACGGCTTTATTCTTGGATCGGTGCAATCACTGTGCGGTATAGGCGATTACACGGCTTTATTCTTGGATCGGTGCAATCACTGTGCGGTATAGGCGATTACACGGCTTTATTCTTGGATCGGTGGAATCACTGTGCGGTATAGGCGATTACACGGCTTTATTCTTGGATCGGTGCAATCACTGTGCGGTATAAGCGATTACACTGCTTTATTCTTGGATCGGTGCAATCACTGTGCGGTATAGGCGATTACACGGCTTTATTCTTGGATCGGTGCAATCACTGTGCGGTATAGGCGATTACACGGCTTTATTCTTGGATCGGTGCAATCACTGTGCGGTATAGGCGATTACACGGCTTTATTCTTGGATCGGTGCAATCACTGTGCGGTATAGGCGATTACACGGCTTTATTCTTGGATCGGTGCAATCACTGTGCGGTATAGGCGATTACACGGCTTTATTCTTGGATCGGTGCAATCACTGTGCGGTATAGGCGATTACACGGCTTTATTCTTGGATCGGTGCAATCACTGTGCGGTATAAGTGATTACACGGCTTTATTCTTGGATCGGTGCAATCACTGTGCGGTATAGGTGATTACACGGCTTTATTCTTGGATCGGTGCAATCACTGTGCGGTATAGGTGATTACACGGCTTTATTCTTGGATCGGTGCAATCACTGTGCGGTATAGGTGATTACACGGCTGCACCGATCCAAGAATAAAGCCGTGTAATCACCTATACCGCACAGTGATTGCACCGATCCAAGAATAAAGCCGTGTAATCACCTATACAGCACAGTGATTGCACCGATCCAAGAATAAAGCCGTGTAATCACCTATACCGCACAGTGATTGCACCGATCCAAGAATAAAGCCGTGTAATCACCTATACCGCACAGTGATTGCACCGATCCAAGAATAAAATCACTGTGCGGTATAGGTGATTACACGCTTTATTCTTGGATCGGTGCAATCACTGTGCGGTATAGGTGATTACACGGCTTTATTCTTAGATCGGTGCAATCACTGTGCGTTATAGGTGATTACACGGCTTTATTCTTGGATCGGTGCAATCACTGTGCGGTATAGGTGATTACACGGCTTTATTCTTGGATCGGTGCAATCACTGTGCGGTATAAGTGATTACACGGCTTTATTCTTGGATCAGTGCAATCACTGTGCGGTATAGGTGATTACACGGCTTTATTCTTGGATCGGTGCAATCACTGTGCGGTATAGGTGATTACACAGCTTTATTCTTGGATCGGTGTAATGACTGTGCGGTATAGGGGATTAACGGCTTTGTTCTTGGATCAGTGCAATCACTGTGCGGTATAGGTGATGACGGCCTTATTCTTGGATCGGTGCAATCACAGCAATACTAGATTTAGATCTAATTTTTATGTTTGGCTGCTATTACACAAACGAAGAACCGCTGCGTGTTTGATTTAGTTCACATTTTGCATTGCCTTATTTTGAGAGCTCTGCTTTTTCTGTAAATGTGCCACAATAGTCATGTAAGGGCTTTTCTGTGTGTGACGAGTTGTATTGGTAATATTTTCGGCCACGCATTTTTTTCATTACTTTCTGATTTTTAATAAGCACGTCACCCTCTCCCTCCGTTTGATTCACATACTCTTCACCCACCGCCTCCTTCCTGTTTGTTTCACATATATCGCCCCCAAACTCTTCCCCCATGTGCTGCTCTTACACTCCCCACCCTCTCTCCTTTTCAGTGATTACATTACGGAAAAGGAAGGGGGGGGGGGGGAAACATTGTCTTCAGCTCCTGTATGGAGGGCTGCACACCATCCTTCTGTCACCTCTGCAGGCACTGTCGAGTGACGTCAGCTGACCTGATCACGTTGCTGATGTCTCCCTGGCCTGGACTGACGGTAAGAGTGTGCTGCTTCCAATGTACAGAGTGTCTGACACTTGTACAACTGATTGCAGGAAACCAGCATGTGGCAGTTTCACTGACCCACTGGCAGCGGACAACGTGTCAGAGAATAGCAGCCTCCTACTATGGAGGGAAAGGCAACATATGCAGCCGGCAGGAAGATATCTCGGGCGCTGCATCAAGACGCCCAACGGTTCCCCCTGCCTGCTCTGCCCAGGGCAGATGTCCCACCAGTGCCCCCCTTGATACGCCACTGATTATAGAAATGAAAATTCTGCCCATTGCTCTCAAACAGGGTTTTTTTATAACAAAAATATAAAATAATTGTAACAAAAAAAGGGGGAAAGTTATAAATATTTTTATACAAACGTTTTGAAAAAATCAATTTTTTAAAAACAAAAATATAAACAAAATGACGTCAGAGAAAAAGGGGACAAAGAAAGCTAAATCTTTTTGGACCCAAGTCTCCCGCGCTTCAGTTATGGGAAAATTTTTTTGAAAAATTATTTCTGTATTTATGATAAAAATTTCCCGTTTAATACATTGGAGAACACACGGGGTGCGGGTATATCCTCCCGAAAATCCGGGGCATTCAA